>OMNV01005111.1:31094-56718 GCA_900303265.1 Brotula barbata | reverse complement strand
CCTGAGGCAGAGCTGACGGAAAGCCTTTAGGGCATGGATCACCTGTCTGTGCAAACAACGTCCCTAAAACAAACTCAGACACGCACACGTGTGCACAGGAACGCACACACCAACATAACAACATTACAAAGTCACATACCACGCCACTCGGAATAAAACCAGAAATTTTGCTCTCTCTCTCTCTCTCTCTCTCACCCTCTTCTCCACAGGGATCTTGTTGTAGTATCGGATGGAGTCCTTTCCCAAGAAGTCAAACTCCACAACGTACTCCTGGTCATCCATCTTGGGGTACAATTTGATGTGCTCCACCCTCAGCGAGCAGCAGCCAACTGTATCCGCTGTCTCGCCCTCCTCCTTTTCATTGCCTGCCCTCAAAGCCAGCTGCAGGGGAGACACCACATCATCATCAAGATTAAAGAGGCTCTAAAAACCAAATCATCAGGTTATTCTTTACACACATAATCGTAATCATAGAGTTTGTCTGCTCACCTTGTCTATAAAGTAGAGCGCCACAGCCCTCTGCCTGATCCTCATCTCTTTAGACTTCCAGTCGTCTCTGTATTGGGTACGGATACGATCCACACACTTCTTCAACCGCCGGGCAGTCTCGTATTTCTGCCAGTCCTTCTCTCCCTATACACACACAGATACGCAGAGTTTAATAAACAATAAACAAACGCATCAACAAAAGATCAAATGTGATTTGAAATGCATTCACCCTCCTGCTGTGAATGGACACCCCATATACAATCAAATTCTTGTATATGAACAAATCCCTGTTTGGATGATAGATGTCTCTCAAAGGGACATATGGGATAATCACAGAGTTGGTGCATACAGACGGTGATCAAAATCACTTAAGATGTTTGAGTTTTGTCTGCTGACAAAACTGCTTGGTACACTTATTGAAATTGCAGTCTGTAGCCTGTAGCCTGACCAGACGTCTATGACCAAGATGAGAAAGGAAGCCATAAATCCTTGTACCTTGATCCGGGAGCTGGGATTCAACATAATGTACTTGATGGAGCCCTGAATGTTCTCCGTCCAAGACACCAGCCAGGTCACCTTGTTGTCATGGCGAACCTCCTTCCATCGTGTACCTTGTGGAGGTTTAGGGTGTTTGGAGTCCCTGCAGAACATGTGGTACATTGAAATGGGTTTGCAGGTTCCTTTAGAGGCAGTGGTGTCCAACCATATATTGTGTACATTTCTACATTTGTCTCAACTGGCAAAGCGCTATCTTATAGGTGCATTGATTAAGGTCAGCGAAGGACACAATTTTTCCGGACACGATAAACAATAAAAACTGCCAGGTTCGAATACAAAGCAGCTGACATGAATATAAAACAAAACTTAGAGAAACACTACAGTTGTAGCCGACATAAATATGTAACTGTAAAACAAACCCAACCATTGACTAGTCTGAGGAGGTCATTGTGTCCTCTCTAGGTTGTGTTATTGTTTGAGTATTCTGAGACAGGAAGGTCACCTTTGACATAGTGCCGGCAGCGTGTAAAACATGTGTAAATGAAGGTACATTCTTTTTACTCCTGTCTATAAGTAGGCAACACACACAGTGGCGGAGGCAGGAAAGGAAGGTGATGAAAAGAAAATGATTCCCAGCCACTATAAATAAATCACAACCCAGCAGAGCTAAGACAGGAGGGAGGAAGAGGAGGAGGAAAAAGATCAGATGTGCGACAGGAGGAGAGGAGAGAGGAAAACAGAAGAGAACACGTGTGTGTGAGAGAGGGAGTTGAGTTCGGTTTTTTGGCAGGCGATAATCCTTCCTAAGCACCATAACACGTTATTAGGAGTTTTCATGTTAGTTGTTATTTACAGATGGTATTGATCTCCCCTTTGGACGCTCGTGTGATTTCTATTCCTGTGTTAAGAACACAGAATTACACATAAAGTCAACCTAAACGATCCAACAGGTTTTTATAACAGGTAAATGACACACAAACTCAACTGCTGTGTTTTGTGGTCTGTAAAGTGTGCTTCTAGTACTCTAGAATAGTTACTTCTAGAGAATAGCAGTAGACGTGCAATCACCCACTTGCTACAGTTAATGATGATGTCTTCAGGTCTGATGCGACGTTTCAACATCCCCATCTTTGGATGGTCTCCTCGACCTCGAAACAGCCCTGGTGGCTCGATGCGGAAGTTCCCAATCCGTTCCTTGTGGTTATCCATGATGCAGAACCCGTACTCCTGGAGAATCCGCTCATTTTCCTCCTTGATTTTCTACAAAATGAGCAAAAACATTAAAAGACAATGGCTGATTCCATGGTGTTTTCAGTGCTCAGGAAAATATGAGCTTAAGGTGTGCCTACTTGTTTTTCATCTTTTGACATCTGTTTCCTGGCTTCTGATTGGGCCTTAAAGTACTCGTTCATCTCAGTAAAGTGGCACTTGTTTAGGTCAGTGATCTTTGACTTTTCCTCTGATGTCATTTCCTGGAATACAAGCAGAATAGATACAGGTAACTAAGCAGTATCCTAATCTTGTTGATGTATCTTAGTATGTAGCAGGGCAGGGGGGCTCTTCGCAGAGACCACACCCACACACTGATGACATATGTCAAATGTATCTATGTTTAAGAACGTGAACAATTTACATTCCACTTCCTTTACACCCGATGTAGATCATGGAGGATGTTTACCTTCTGAGTTTTTGTCACTTCCTCACCTTCCTCCAGTCCTTAAAAAAGTTCTTCCTGAAGATGTCCTTGGTGGTGTACTCGTGATCCAACATCTTTGCAAAAAACGTGGCTACCTCTTCTGCAGGAGCGCTGAGCTTCATTGGTTTACCTACAATCCCAGATCACTGAGAGGTCACCATCAAGAAATACCGCAAAATGTCCTTGTTGTTTTTTTTAAATGGGCAACACAATTCACCTTCGTAGTAAAATCTGACATTGTCAGGTAAGGGTTCATATGGGGGTGCAAACACCGGACCCTTGTGCTCCAGGAAGCGCCATTTGGAGCCATCTGTATACCTCTCCTCTTCCCACCTAAAAGGCCAAATAACAAAAAACAACTGCTGAATGATGGAAAGATTCTGCGGCTCAGAACTGTATCATCTGACTATCTTTTCTGTGAAAATTTCTGAGGAAAATAACTTTTTGTTCATCATCTCACCACTTCCACTTCTCCTCCTCCTCCTTTTTGGGTTTCTTTCCCTCTGTTAACTTTTTGTCTTTTGTCTTCTTTTTGGGTTTTATGTCCTAAAAAAAGAGAAGCGAAAGAGAAAGAGGAATGAATACATCTTGAGGCATTCCAGGTAACAGAATTTGAGAGAGTCATAATGATGTAAAATAAAATCCCCAAAACATAATGAACCTCATCGTCCTCGTCATCTTCATACTCGTGTTTCCTCTTCTTGGTCTTTTTGTCGTGTTCTGTCTTGACCTTTTTGGGCTTGTATTCATATCTGGAAACCAATAAAGATGTTAATCTGAGTCTATGGTTGAAATTATAGCACAAGATGAGGATTTTGATCGAATTGAAAGGTACCCACTCTTCATCATCATGTTCTCGTTTGGTCTTGTGTGGGGGAGAAGGGTAGAAGCCATTGTCTTCTTCAAGTTCACTCTTGATAACAAGAGGGCTGGCATCTCTGAATAAGAGATTTAAAACAGAGACAGACTAGTACAGCAATCTGGTATCAATTAGTATAAAGATCAGATCTAAGCGAATCCTTTCAGGAACCTATTTTTTCATTAAAGTCATGTTCTTGATTTTAAAGGCGATGGTTCAAATTTTTACACATATTCTCATCTTTGCTGCATTCGAATGCATCTTGTAGGTGTAACAGATCTTCCAGTTTTGACTCCTCTACTGCAAAAGCATAAATCACCAAGCGCAAATGGATACATTCCACCAAACAACACAGTTTGAAGGGCAACCCAGAACTAAGAAAATATTTTGAAGGATGCATAACAAGACATATGTGGAAAGGTTTATATACAACCTTTACTGCCCCCTGGCTCCCAATATGGAGAAATAACTTTGTTTTGGCTGAACCATGCTCTGGTGTCATATTCATTCCCCAGTTTCAACTGAGAGACAAATTAATATGGTGGTGGGCCGTGCTGGGTCAAACTTGGAAGCTCACAAGATTTAGTAAATCTGAATGCGTAAAATTCCGAACTATCCCTTTAAATTTGAGCTCAAAATTTACCTTACATATCCGTTTTCTTTCTCCTTTTTAGGCTTGTCTACATGTGCTGATTTGATCTGTGAAGCACAGAAGAAAACACAAGCAGACTTCTTATTTCATCACATATTCCTCCTCCTTGTTAAAGCCTTAAAGAACTTTCAGAAGCCTAGACAGGGTGACATAAGATATTCAGATCACATCCCTAAGAGTCAGAGCGAATGTCCGTGAACAGACCTTGTCCTCTCTCCTTCTCTCTTTGTCCTTGTCTTTGTGTTTCTCCTTGTGTTTGTCTGAGCTGCCGTCATTGTGCTTCAGCTTGTCTTTGTCTCTGTGTTTCCTCTCGGAGTGATCCTTATGCTCGCTGCAACACAGGAGTAACCGTCACACAGGTCAGAGGCCGAGCGCCCTGAGTCAGATGTCGTCCAGATGCTCGGACACAAAAGAGTTCAGCTACAAGGCACCAACAACATCACCAGCAAGATAAAATACACAAATCAAAACAAACACCTGCAGCGTCACGGACACTCGCAGTTGCATCTCTGTCAACACACGTTGATGCATACACATCAATGAGTTTGCATCGTCAGTTAGTTACTCATAATGATTCACAAGCAAAAAACAACTGTTGATAACAGAAGCTGTTGGTGTAGATCAGTGCGCTGAACCATACCCTTGTAACAAAACTGGATTACTGTCCAAAATTTGACAGGAAATAGAGATGGATAGTTGAAATATGGCACAGTACCTGTTGCTGTGCTTGGATTTCTCTCGCTCCTTGTCTTTCTTGTGGTCTTTGTGTCTGTGTTCCTTGTCTTTGTGCTTGTCTTTATGTTTGTGAGTGTCTGCTATGAAAAGGAGAGAGATTGACTTGTTTAGCAACATTCTATCAAACAAAGCAATCTCTGAGCAACATGCAAGCTGAGACCAGGGCTTTTATATCGGCACGTGTACAGCTGGGTGGCCCATGAGTATATCTGTGAAAATATTAAAAGGTGGATCGTCTTGCTGACGCGTGCACGCACATTGAGAGATAAATCACTGTATTAAGTGTGAGGAAAATAAGGGAAGGATAACTGTTGTTTATAACAATCCAGTGATATTCCATCCTCACACTACCTTGGCTGACCGCAGATTTGTTTTATTTGTGACCAGCCAAGTCAAAACAGACAATAACTACAGCTGCCATTCAGTAGGTTCGAGTCCAACTTAGCTATGTGGTTGATTGACAAGTTTTGAGCCCAACATAAAAAGCTCTCAGTCAAAAGTCTTGCAGTTACTATGAGTCATAGCTGTCCAAAAACAATCATGCACAGCAGACGTGATATGTTTAGTGTAACTGTGGGGGAAGAAATAAAGTGGACGTAGTGGGTCCTGGACTTGTTCAAACAATCACTGATCATGGCATCAAGGCCATATCACAGACGGACAATCACTGTACGTTTGATTAGTCTGTACATCTTGGTTCCTCCACGACTTGTAAATTAAACAAAAAAAAAAACAGTGTACGAAAATACTAGTTTACTTCCTTAACAAAACTAATTCAAATTTAACCTAATGTTTAATCCCTTCTGACCGTGAGAATGTGTTCCGTATACATGTAGCAAATATTCTGGTATAGATGAAACACTTCAGATCCCCCACAGCTTGTTAAGTGTTATTATAATTGTTATTAAGCCTCTTAACTGGGAAACTGCGCTCAGTTTGCCTATACAGCACCTAACTGCTGAACGGCCGACTGTGTAACATGGTTGTATTTTCTTTTTCTTTTTACTTTTTAGTGATTTCAGTTGACAACGATGTAAATGAAAACTCATCCAAATAGGATATTAAAGATGAAATCACGAAAACAGGGGTAAATAATGGGTATTTAAAAAACTTAAGATACATTTCATGGGCCTTGTCCTATGAAGATTGACAGTCTCCGTCACTAAAAAGGCACAACAGAAGATGTGGACAAATTCCACCTGCCACACGCCACCATGGTCCACTCATACACTACCAAATATCAAGTCCATCCTCTCATAATCCACTGCAGCACGGTTTCCCCTCAGCCATCAAACAGGACATCCGCAGAGGGCAGCACATCATCAGCTCATCAGAAAGAACCACTGGTTGCAAGTAACTATTCAGAAAGCGTGCACTGAAAATCATCTCAGACCCCTCTCACCCTCGACACACACTCTTTTTAAGTTTCCCCTCTGGACACAGACTCCATCAAAACCACCAAATGAAGACACTGGAACAGTTTCTGTGCCCGGGCAGTGGCACTGCTCAACAGGTCTGCTTGAGTTAAACAGTTGTCAATCACATGTCAGTCTCTGTGTATATGACTACACATACATATACAATGTTAATAACGTCCATATTGCACAGTAATATGTATACATGCTCAGGTTTTTATGTATTTTTCCTACATTCGCCTCACACTCACTCTTGCTGTCTTCGTATTGTCACCTCAGTTGCATCCATTTCCTATCTTTCCAACTTTAATAAAGAAGCAGGATTATACACCACCACACATCCCTTGTCTGAATCATATCTGACCAATGAATGAATTCTGATCAAATCTGATTAACAACCTTAAAAAGTTTGATTTACATTTTAGTTTTAGAGGTGAAGAGCTTAAAAGTGGTTTTTGTATTGGGCTCAGAACATATCAATAAAACCTTGGACTTGGACTATACACATGTTTTCTGAGTCCATCTTGAGGACACCTATCCTGGATGGATCATCACTTAGGGGTGCCCTGTTGTCACGACACTTTTATAACGGGATAATAACGGGTAACAGCACACATGCAATGATCAAGGGAAACTAGTCAAACAACAAGGCGCCTTTCATGTCTCCAACACAAAGTAACGCAAAGTAATTCTGCCAGAAACTAATTACTCCTTACTTTCTCTTAATCTGTGCAATAATGACAGCCTGACGCTCACGGTTTCAATAATCCAGTGCAAGTTTGTTTTTCCCTGACGTGAAGTTTCTGTCGTGGCTGCTCAGATAAACGAGCCCTGACCGAGATGAGAGCAGCTTGGGCGAGATGATACGGGCGGGGAGAGGCGTCTGCCCCCAGGTTTCTCCTCCATATCACGGCAGACAGGCGCTGCACTCATCGGCGCCCCGGCTGCTTCATACAGAAAAAGAAAATGGCGCAGAGACTAAGTCCTCAGCCCCATTTCTACCACTTTCGGCTCCATAATTCGGCATAAATGCACGGACGTTTTCTCAAAGTAAAACGTGCATAATAAACACGATGCCGGGTGCTTTCAGATTGACTCTTCAGATGACAAAACAGACGGTCGCAAGTGTGGATTTGAGAGGCTCTTTTTGAACAATAGCCGCAAGAGAGTGGAGGAGAAGGGACTTAGTCTCTGGGACGCCATTTCTGTCCTTTAAAAACTAACAGTAGACAGGACACGAATCTCGATGGACAGCAAAGACAATATGAATAAAAATCCCCATCAGAGGACCTACCGCTTCCTTTAGATCCAGAATTGACCTGCAAACCGTGAAAACAAAGCTATTTAATATTTCAATTTTGAAAATGCCGGTAGCTCGGGCAATCAAGTTTCAATTGGCAGAGCTACAAATACATCCTAGAAATTTAAATATCGTTAGCAGCGAAGACTTTGCATATTTAAATATTTCTCAATGGAATGACAGTAATAAAATTTGAACTTAAAGATACGTGTTATTTCTAACATACTAACACTCGCCAGTAATTATCCGGAAATGGTGGCATTAAAAAATAGAATATCTAATCGTACTGATGCAAGAAGTACCTGAGAGTCTTTATGTCCATGATCTCCGCTCATGTTAAAGTAGTTTGTAAAGCAGGTAAGTGGGCAGACAGTAGATCAGGATGCCAAGCTCCCAAAACCCCTGCGAGTGTGGAATGGAGTCCTGATATTAGTCCAGTGCGCATGCTCACGTGAACATAAAGATCTGCGTGTATCCTACCTGACCCACTAGGAAAATATCACGGAACAAACGTGCCAGCGTGGACACCTCATCCGGGCAAACGACAGGGATTCTTATTAGTCAGGATATGCAGAATTAATGCACATCCTTACATGTGTCAATCCAACAAAAACAATTATCTAATCATTTACCAGTTTTGGTAAAAATCATAACTTGTGACAGACCGTCAAATGACAAATAATAACATGAGACATCAAGGACATTACTCACAGGACAAAAGCAGTAGAAAATTTAATTCAGTTTTGCTATATAATTATACAATCATGACAAACTTCATGATCAATCTTCAGATGATTAATCCAGCATTTAATTAAGAAAAACAAAAACAAAACAAAGCACACTCACACAAACACGTGTGCACACATTCTACCTACAATCTCACATAACAGCAGGGACAAAACAAAAGCCATTAATTATTTTAAAACAATCTGTACACGGTTTCTTCTTTCATTGAAAAGTCATGATTTTGCGGAAAGAGAGACCAATATCAAATGATTCACAGCGGGAAAATATTACATTTACAGTACAGTTCACATGTTTCCACGACTACGTTGTGTCTATTTAGACTTCCTTCGTTTGGCCTGGGTGGGGCTTGCTCCAGTTTCTGTTGAGAAAAAAAGAATAGAGTTGTTAGGGAACACATGGGACACAACACAACTAAATTGTAAGCATGGCTGTGTATTTTATTGTGTGTGCATGTGTGGTACCTTTTGCAGCAGCACTGGTTCCAGGCCTGGCTGATCTCTTCCTAATGCCACTGTCCACCACCGGTTCCTCCTCCACCTCCTTCTCTGCCCGGGAGCTGCGTCTGCTCGGTCCCTTGGGTTTCTCCACTGCAACTCTGGGAGGACCAGATAGAAAAAAACAACACACAAGGAGAGAAAGAGAACACAAAAATAATTGTTAATAAAGACGCAGGTGTGTCAGTCAAGTCTGCTCTACTCAAAGATAGAATACCACTCAGGACTCTGCTGTTTTTCCTCGTCTACCACAGATACTGTCCGTCTTCATCCTGACAGCATCCACTACGTCGTCATGATCACTGCTTGTGTCTTTGCAGCACAAACATGTGTTAACATACATACCTTGAGACTAAGTTGATGGGCGCCTTTCTTTTCTTTGCCCATCTGTGATAGAAGTGGAAAAACAGCGGTAAACTATAAACTTTGCTGAAAAACATGGCTTCACTTCCCCACCATATTATGACAATCCCCAAAAAAAGAGATATAGCCATAAGGGTCAGTGGAGTGGCAGAATTTTATTGAGAGATATTGTGCTTTAGCTTCTGGCATGCATTAGTAACTTTATATTGTAGCATGCTAATCATACATACCAAGTGCTGAGACCACGTGGCTCATTGATTGCACCATGTACCCCCTTGGTCAACCAAATGAACTCCCTGAGTTTCAGTAGAGTTAGAAATGTCTGAGCATTTCTCTTTCAAAAGCATTTTTCTTAAAACTAGGCCAACTTTTCAGAGATCAATAGCATAAAACACCTTATCAAACCCCGGCACAAGAAGCAAATCATAGTTAATCAATAGAACATCATTTGCAAGAATGAAAATGTATCAGGAATCTTACCCCTGCTCAGAACCTGAGACCTCTTCACCTAAAAAGTACAACATAAAAATTACTGACATACCACCACAGTTCAACAGAGATGTATCTGATAACATATCATACAAGGTTGATTACAGCATTCTGCCCAGGAAAGACAACACTTACCTGTCTTCTCACTGACAGCAGGTGCTTGTAATTGCGTAACCTCTTGCTGAATGGTTGCTAGTGAAAAAGATGATAGTTCAAGGGACACATTTTAATATAAACACCAACACTCCAGTCAGCAATCACTGATTTTATCACCTCGAACAAAATACAACGGTAGCCAAGAGAACAAGTGCAGCCAATGGAGGCCTTGTGTGAAGTGTACAGGCAAGAGTGACCATCTTCAATATTACATATTCAAGAGGCATTTTACAACCAATCTAACTTATACAACAAATAATGCTGAGTAAAACTGAGGTGTGCATACTTAGCTTTGATCTAATTAAAGAGAATGGCTGATAACCTGAAAATTCCATAGATGGCAATTTAGTAGTTGACAGTTGTGTAGTTACCTTGGGTGTTCTGAGGGGTTTCAATGGATGCAGTGGTTGGCAGCATGGGAGGCTCCATGGGTGGTCGGTCACACTGGGCAAGTGGAGCTCCGCTGGGATTAGAAACTGGGGACAATATGGTGGTTGGAGTCTCCTGGACAGGTCCAGATACAGCAACAATGGGAACAATAGATGGTGCTGAACTTTGTGCAGAAGCAACAGAAGTGAGCGAGGTAACAGAAGAGGGATTGCTGGTAGTAACGACTACATTTACAACAGGAGCTTGAGAAATTGCCACCTGGGGTGGGGCAGACATCTGAGTCTGGCTAACAATCTGAGCAGAGACAGCAGCTGGGCCTGGAGAGGAGACCGGAGGTGGAGTGATGATTTTTGGAGCAGCAGCGGTAGTATGGGGAACTAGTGTGTCCGCCTGAACAGCAGAACTAGGAGGAGGATGAAACCCCTGGAGCGGCACGGCTCCACTGAGCCTGTCTACAGAGCCCTGTTGAGAGTCACCAGTGCCAGTAACAAGCTTATTTTTTGTCAGGGTAGTAGTAGTTGGGGACAGGGGGCTCTTCCTAATGGTGCTAACAGCTCCAGGACTTGAGCAGGGAGGAGAAGCCAGCGGTGGCTGAAAAGGAGATGATGCTGAAGAGGGGCTTGGATGTGGAGACGGCTGCCTGACAGGGGGACTAGATTTTTGAGCAGGAGCAACCTCTCCTAAATTTTCTGCTTTGAGAGTTGGCGGGTTGATTGGCTGGGGAGTTGGTAGGGTACTTGTTGGAGCTGGTGATGGCATACTTGTGGCAATTTGGACCTGCCCAACAGCTGTTTTCACAGGTTGAGTGTTGGTCATGCTTGAACCTGAGTACTGGGTGGATCCTGGGGCAGGAGAGAGCTGGATGTTTGTGGTGGACACTTGGATAGGCCCTACCATCGTAACTGACTGAGAAACCACTGTGGTATTGGGTGGGACAGACGCACCAGGGACTTGAAAAATTGGATTGATAAATACAGGGGTAGTGGCGATGAACTGTGGAGGTCGGGGGACGGGGTTTTGCTGCCGGACATCCTGAGGTCTAATATTCTTATTCGGTACAGCCACCATAGTGGAGACAATGGGTGTGGGTGCCTGAGGAGTTGGGGCAGAGGTGATGGGGTTAGAGGTGACAAAAACTGTGATCTGGCTGGGTGAAATTGTGCTTGATGAGGCCGGAATTTGTATGAGTGAATGAACACTGGTCACAGGTTTAGTACTAGAATTGACAGTCTGAGTAGAACCGCACTGACTAGAAGTGACAAGGTTGGGGCTTACACTTGGGGTGGTGTTAGTGTTACTGCTGAGGGTGGGGCAAAGAGTAGGTGCTGGGCTGACATTCTGACTAGGGTTGATGGTAGGAGTGGAGACAGGAGTTTGGATAAAGCTTGCTGTATTACTAGAGTTTACATTAGAGCTTGGACGTGAGCTTGGAATTATAGCAGGCTGCAAGTAAGAACTGCTCGTGGAGACTGGGGTGGCAGGTTTCGGATTAGCTTCCAACTCGTTAGTAATGGCAGCATTAGACACAGAAGTTGCAATATCTAAGCTCCGGGAACCACTGTGGACTGGTCTGTCAGGATCTGAAGTAGACTTTGAGCTTTCCTTTCCTTCCTTGACAATATTACTCGGTGTGGGCTGTGGAGTCAGGTTTGGGACACTTGTGTTGTCCAGTAACTGGTTGAGGGAGATGGGAGCATCCCTGAGAGCAGGTGAGACCTCAGTATCCTGCAGAGACGCCGAGTTGGTTGTTAATCTGTCAGGTACCCCAGTCGGCATTTCTGAACCAGCTTTATGCTCCTGAGTTGTGGGGATACGAGGACTTGCAATTCTGGGAGCTGATAACTCCCTCAAAGGCTGGGGATGGGTCTGGGGTTGAGGCGTCGTTAACTGTCGCTGCTCTGCTGTCATCGTTCCAAAACTTTCCCTGACTGCCTCAGCAGGGTTACCCTGCACACCATGGAAGGGACTTTGGGTCTGCTGTGTCTCCATATTTCCACTAGCTTGCGAAGGCATAGATACAGGACTTGCCGGTACTGAGGCAGGGTTTAACATCATAGTTTGACCCTGAGGGTTGACTAACTGCTGCTGGTGGGGAGGGCCAGTTAGGGCCATCTTAGTTCCTTTTTGCCTTCCAGGACTTGGAGTAGCTGACTTACGGCTAGAAGCTGGACTTGACCTTCGACTATTGCTTGGACTTGCACGCTTACCCTGCCCTCCAGACTGTTTGTCTGGTTTAGAGCCTGCACCTGCTGTTCCACTGCCAGCAGAGAAAGGTTGCTGACCACTGTTAGTGTTATTTCCACCTGCACTACCATTGTTGCTGTTGCCTTGCAGAGTTAAGCTAGGAGGGGCCTGTCCAATAGCTTTCAAGGTTGTTGGGTTAAGACCCTGCTGGTCAAATCCCCTGTTCAGGTTAGGCTGCCTTGGGGGCAGAGGAATGTTGATTTTGGGAGGAAATAGCCCAGCAATGGAAGCATTTAGCCTCTCTGGTGAAAGGTTTATTTCTGAGGGCTCAGTGCTAGGTGGACGATTAGTTGGTGTGAGGGGGTGGTGATATGGCCTCGGACTGGATCTATTAGGGGTTTTGGGTCGAGAACTCTGCGGCGTGGTGGGGACATTGGGGAAATGAAGGTTAGTCATTGGCCCTCCTTGCTGAGGCTGAGTGGGTAGCTGCTGCTGGGGACTGGCTCCGGTATGTTGGGGCATAGTTGGGGCGCCGGAGCCCTGCTTCATCATGTGAGTGTTGGACCCCTGGCTGGTCATCATTTGTTGAGTCCCACTCCCAGGAGGCACCCCTATATCTGGACCACCAGGTCTGTCCTGTTTCAGGTGGGCTCCTGCTGGGGCTTCCTCAGAACCTGCACTTTGGGGACTCGGTCCTGCATCAGGATGGGACATCCTTCGCGGTGCTCCAGCAAGCTAGTGAGGTGAAGAAAAATAGATGTAATAATTGAGATTAAATAGTCAAAGAATGATCTATTTAGCTTGCATTGTATTAGTTGCCACTTACCTGTGGGTTAACCATTACAGGCAGTCCTCTGGCTTTGTCAGGTGATGGGGGTACCCCTCCGTGTCCTTGAAGGCTGATCATAACAGGCATGTTGCCTTGTTGGGACACAGGCAGCCTCTGGACCTCAGGTGCATTACCCATGCCTCGAGGGGGGAGCTGCCCTCCTTGAGGAATGGGCATGCGATTCTTAGCCTGCTCTTGCTGCATTTTCAGCATAAGCATCATCTGTTGTTGCTGCAAAATATGAAATATGAAGCAACATGAGTACAGGGGAAATATATCGGTAATAATAAATAATAAAATTTCTTTCTTTATACCGCGCCTTTCAATGCTCAGCCACAAAGTGCTTCTTCACATGACAAAATTAAAAAGAATATAAAGCACATTAAAACTGTTTTAAGATTACACAGCATGAAGTGTATTAAAATAGAATATTCTACAATGAGTTAATAAAACAATCAATAAATAGGAAATCAGGAGAATGACTGTGTGTAATAATAGGTCATAGTATTTTAATAGGACGTGATTTGAAGTTGATAGTGAATTCAAATCCAAGGTCCTGAGAAAGCAGACCTATAAAAATTCATCTTTAAAGGTAATTTAAAAGAAAATAAGGAGCTGGCCAATTTGATCTTCTGAGGGAGGTAGTTACAAACAGACCTAACAGAAACAGGCACTAACAGAAAAAGCGAGACTGTGGAATGGCTAGTAGGGCCTTGATTGACGACCTCAGGATACAAATCGGGCACAAAAGGTGGAAGTAGATCTGAGATGTAGGTTGTTGCATCTTTTTTAGTTTTGATGAGAAGTCTGTCTGCTTAATTTTGGACAAATGTACTCTTGGTCGAAACTGTTGTGTGCTGTGGAGGGGGGAGGGTCTTTTGACGCATACATCAAACGTGCGCTGACATTTTTAACCTATGTATTAAAATTCCTCACGGAGTCTTATAAAATATTAAGGTGCACACTCACTTTAGAGACTTTCCACTTTCATTCTGCCCAATGACAGTTCTCTTCATCGCTCGTATGGCCAGTTATATAGGCAGGGAAACTTAAGGGGTTTAGGGTTTTTTTGTATTTTAATGAACCAATTCAGTCCAAGATTTGAACTGTGACCACATGTTGACTTTAGCCAACGCCAGCTGAGGAAGACAGGAATGCATCTGTAAATTTAGCTGCAGAGGAAGTATTAAAAATGCGGGTACAGGGTTAGGCTTGTTATTAGACAAAAAATTATGGACCACAGACGTGAACATTATTAATTTGTGGTCGGAGATAATTATGTCCTTGCATAATACATTGTCTATTAAAATACTATGACCAAGACCTAGGGTCATAACAGGGCCTTTGTGTGGATGCCCCTGTTACAATCGTGCTTAAAAAAAAAAAAAAGATTCAACAATGTTTAAAAACTCAATTGCTATAATAACATCTGGACAGCAGACATGGATGATAAGATCTCCCAAAACCAAAACATTGTTGTAGTTTGGCATTAAAATTGAGAGGAGTTCAGAGACTTGTTCAAGGTGGCCAGACACAGATCTATGGGTCTGTAGATTATAATGCACAGTTTTAAGGTTCCCTCCAATAGTGACACTCAGTCACTCAAAAGATGTAAAATCACTCAAGGCAATGATTAAACAATACCTGTACCTAATAACCTGGGACAGCTGAAAAATAGAGCATATGTGGGATGAAGTTTGATATTATAAAAACAAGGAAATTTTCATTGCGATGACAAAATCCCGGCATTAGAAGGATTGTTGGCCTTATATTAAGCAGACCAAAGTTAAGAGAGCAGCCAAGGGTATGAGTTGGATTTATAATAACGGACTGTGGTTGAATTTGACGAGTTATGGCAGAATATTACATAAATTTCTGAGATTATTCTGCCTCAATGACCTTGTCCTATATTGTGAATTTTGACTAGAATAAATAAAACAATAATACATGAATGATGCTACCTGCTGTTGCAGGTGTGGCTGTGGAGCTTGTTGCTGTTGTTGTTGCTGCTGTTGTTGTTGTTGCTGCTGCTGTTGCTGCTGTTGTTGTTGTTGCTGCTGCTGCTGTTGTTGCTGCTGCTGTTGCTGCTGCTGCTGTTGTTGCTGTTGTTGCTGTTGCAGCTGATGAGGGTGTATCTGGGGCTGGCTTTGGCCTTGAGTCTGTGGCCCTGTCATCCCCTGTGAGCCCTGAGCATTCTGGAGGCCTTGCATCTGTATTTGTTGCATCTGCTGCTGTTGCAACTGTTGCTGCTGCATTTGTTGCTGCTGCAATTGTTGTATTTGTTGTTGCTGTTGAATTTGCTGTTGCTGTATCTGCTGCTGTTGCATGTGTTGTATTTGTTGTTGCTGCTGCTGCATAAATTGCATGGGCACCTGCTGTAACACTCTCTGCTCTCCAGGCTGGCAAGGAAATCCTGGAAAACATTTCAGTCCAATAACAGAGTGTAAAAGAACAGTGGAAAGCATAATCCAAAAATACACAAATAGGTTTCAAACAATTGCCCCAATTGATTTGCCGAATATCACAACTTACCCGGCCTGTTGGGGAAATCAGGGAGTTTCGGGCCCGGATTATCTAAGCCCAAACTCTGCTCACTGCCCAGATTTGGCAGATCAGAATCCTCCAGACCAGCAGCTACATCAAGGGCCCTGTAAAATGCGATTAAAAGCATAAAGATGAACTAACTAAATCACCTAACAACAAAACAGTTAAAAATTACAAAATTTAAAGTAAACAGTGATAAATACCCGAGTCCCTCTACTTGCTGCGGTCCTTCTCCCTCTTTAGGCTTCTTCTTTCGTGCTGGTTTCTTCTTTTTGGGTTTGGCCTGATTTCCCCCACCTGCTCCTTGCTTTCCTCCTGGTCCAAATTGACTGGCAGATATATCACTCTGTAACAGATTGACTAGCAAAGGGCTTGTCAGTGTTACATCCTTGCTGACAGGGAACCCACCAGCTTGTCCACAGGGTCCCCCCATTGGCATCTGACCCGCAAACTGGGAGTTAAAGTTCATGCTGTGACCTGTGAAATGGCCATTACCCATCTGAATGTGTTGAGGACCCCCTATCATGCTTTGCTGCTGTTGCGACTGCATATCGGGGATCATCTGTTGGACACTCACATCCCCATTCCCCCCACTGGGGTCTCCCATAGGATGTGGGTGTTGTTGAGCTGTTTGTTGTTGCTGCTGTTGCAACATGGCTTGTTGCTGCTGTTTCTGCTGCTGTAGTTGCTGTTGTTGCAACTGCTGTTGAATGAGAGGATGGCCAGCAGGAAGCCTCATCTGTTGTCCATGCATGCCCATAGGTTGATTAGGATTCCCAGCAATAGGTACCTGCTGGGGTTGCTGCTGGCTCATCTGTTGGTGTTGTTGTTGTTGTTGTTGTTGTTGTTGTTGTTGTTGCTGCTGCTGCTGCTGTAGTTGTTGTTGTTGTTGTAACTGGTGCTGTTGTTGTAACTGCTGTTGTTGGAGCTGAGCCATTTGTTGTTGCTGTTGTGGGGTCATCTGCTGTTGTGGGCCAACCTGGGACTGAAACTGAGCAATGTTACCTGAAACATTTGGAGAAGGCCCACGCATCATCTGGCCTGGCATGACCCCAGGTGGAATCTTGCCTCCAAACACCTGCTTGTTGCCTTGTATCTGGTTAGCAACAATTTGTTCCATCATGGAATTTTGTTGTTGCTGTTGTTGTTGTTGTTGTTGCTGCTGCTGCTGTTGTTGTTGCTGCTGCTGCTGCTGCTGTTGTTGCTGTTGTTGTAGGAGCATGGCCTGGTGCCCCTGGCCTCCAACCATCTGACCCTGCCCATGCATCACCCCCTGGCCTTGTTGAGGCATCATTTGCTTAGGTGGGGTCATCCCTCCTCTCTGCCCTTGACTTATGGGCCGTGAGAGGACAGTCTGACCTCCACCCTGGCCTTGAACCATCTGGCTGGGGGAGGAGGACACGGGCTGGGCCTGATGCTGGAGGCCCATCATCTGGGTCTGTAGGCCAGGCTGTTGCTGGCCCATACTAGGCCCAGCTGTTGTACCAGGTGGCAGACCAGCCATGCTACTTTGGACACCCATAACATTTGGTTGGACATGCGGTTGACCTTGCATTGTGTTTGGTGTAGAGGCAGGTGGCTGAGGTCCTCCTGAAAAATCAGAGGAAAAAGAGAATAAGTTGCTGAGATAAAACCTTCAGTGGGCAACGACAAATTTGGTTGTCAATGCTGCTTCAGTCAAGGCAACAAAGAAAATATGGAGAAAGAACAATCAAGTAAACATCTTCCGTCAAATAATGAAGTGAGGGAATGACTTGCTGATTTGGTTGCTACAATTATAGAAGAAAAAAGAAAGGTACTCATCATGAGAGCACCATGTTGTGTTTGACGCAGGCAACAAAAGTGTACTTTTAAATTGGGATTTCTTGTGTAACTCAATGTCCCAATATTGTGCTTAGTTCTATATTAATGTCCTATGAGAAAAAGCTAAATAAATGCTTACACATTTAACATTCTATATCAGCGGTGTCTAGTTTTTAGCATCCAATGATTGTTTTATATTAGTTACAGTTCCTCTCATAGAAGAACCATAGAAAACAACTCTCTCGTCGTCACTTTACCTGTATGGGTCATTGCTTGGCTGCTCTGTAGCTGCTGCGACGCTCCACCACCAGGGGTTCCTGGAGTGCTGGCACTCACCTGACCTTGGACAAAGTTCTGGTTTCCAGGCATATTTGGAAAACCCATGGGACGCTTGGGCATGCCTGTAATCAGTGTTGATTCAATTTCTTAGGCAACATTCTTACCTGTCTTCTATATAAAACTATTGCTTTAACCCTCTACAATTTTTTTCTACACAATGACCAAAACAAAAGCCTTTTTGTGTACATTTGTTTCTGACCAGAAACCTACCTGGATGCACTTGTGCCCCAGGCTGGCCCAGCTGGGGCAATCCCATGAATCCTTGCTGTATGTTACCCTGCTGTCCAAGTGAGGCTCGTCCTGGTGAACCAACACCCTGTGGGAAACCCTGTGGAGTTGTAGGTCTCTGAGCCATCATTGGTGGAGTCCCAGGTGAACCTTGTTGAAAAGGAGAGGAGGATGACCCAGGTGACTTGGCAGTGAGGTTGCCCTGTGGTCCAGAAGTTGGTGGAAGGGGTGGTGGTGGCCTTGGTGGCCCTGTGACACCTCCTAGTGGAGCCTGAGGGCCTTTAGGCTGGGGGGCTGCAAACTGGCCTACTCCGGTCTGCTGAGGCTGCTGTTGTAACTGTCCCTGCCCCATGGTATTGAATACCTGTCCAGCCTGCTGGCTGCCAAAAGGGTAAGGTGGTGGAGGGTGACTGGGAGTCTGAACTGTAGCAAGATTGGGTGGCCGTTGACCCATTTGAGCCTGGGGTGGAGGCTTCCTCCAAGCAGGGCCTCCCTGGGCAGCTGGTGGCTGGAGGACCCCTGAGGGCAGCTGGTTCCAGACAGTAGGTACTGCCATCTGGCCTGATGGGTTGAATGGAGGTCGGGGTACAAGCTGGGAAAGCTGAGCTTGCTGCTGGGCCTGTTGTTGTTGTTGTTGGTGATGTTGTTGCTGGAACTGCTGCAATGCAGCAGGGTTAAGTGGTCTTCCAGCCTGCAGAGTCTGCATGTGATGGGCAGCCTGAGGTGGCATAGGGCCTGAACCGTGGGGGCCAGCCTGTGGATGCTGAATTTGTTGCTGCTGCTGCACTGACATACCCGGAATCATCTGATCCAACGCATCTGCGACAGAGCAGAATGCCATTTTTATGTTATTATATTGACCAAAACAAATTCAAAACAACCATGTCTAATTTGTCATACCAAAAACGAAAAATAAGGAAATCAACCTGTTTGTGAAGACGGTCTTGGGACACGTGGATGCATCTGTCCACTGCTGCCTGGCACCATAGCCTGATTTGCCATACTGGGTCCAGGTGGAACCATTGCCGGATTAGCCATCCTCACTCCTCCTGATGGAAATATTACTATCTTTAATTCTAAGGTGAACAAAGTCAAATACAATTTACTACAGGCTTAAAATGACACTGACAGAATACCGTTTCATGGAAAAAAAACCACAGGATTTCAAAGGTACCCCTTTGGGTCACATGTGCAACATGCTGTTGGGTACACTATAATCTGAAGAGACACATTTTTTAGATTAATGTATTTTCCAACCACATAGACCGTCTGGTATGTTGATTCAATAAACTGTTATAGTGTAATGGCCATGAGTTTACCTGGGCCAGGCTGACCTGGAAAGCCCACATCCATTCTCATCTGCCCAGGGGCTCCAATTGGCCCATTCACTCTGATCTCCTGTCCTCTGTTTGGTCCCGTAGCAACATTGATGGCCCCTTCACCTGAAAGAAGATAACCATTTAGAAACAATCTGTACTGTTGACTTAGTGCCACAGACAAAACCAGAAAAATTTAATTCTTCTCAACAATGTCCTGTACCTTCTATCTGCACAGACAGAATCCCCAGGTCTCTCAGCTGTTGCTGGTTGTTCTGGGCCAACAGTCTGAGTCGCTCGGCAGCATCCCGGGGAATGTTGAAAGTAACGCGTACACTGTTCCATGGCTCCACGTGCTGTGGCTGCAGGCTTTCAGGGCCTAATAGAGAATGACATGAAATGAAAGAATAAAAATCATGCAAACCTGTCGTTGGGCAAAACTAAAGATCAAAGGATTAAGGGCATGCTATAAATTGAATAGGGTCAAATTGATGCTTTTAATAAATCCTGATAATAAGATCAAGTAGCTGGTCAGTGGCCCACAGTGTGCCTTCAGAAAGGATTCAGACCCATGTTCTACATTATACTATGTTACAGCCTGCAATTTATTCTTTTCCTCCACAATCCACAAACAATAAGTCATTATAACAAAGCAAAAAATTTTTTTAGAAAGCTTTGTAGCTTTATTAAAAATATAAAAGTGAAATGTATTCAGACCTTTTCAGGACTACTCTGTTTAGGTACCTTAAGCAACAAATGAAGCTTTGAGTGTTCTTGTGTGTAATGCTAGCTTCGCACACTTGAATATGGGAAGTTTCTGCCTGTGTTTTCTGCAGATACTCTCCCACACAGGTTGGATAGGAACTATCTGTAAAGTGCTATTTTTCAGTCTCTCTAGAGGTGTTCGAGTGGGCTCAAGTTCCCACTCCAGCATTGTGTTCACTGTGAACCAGGGCACTCTAGAGCAGGTTTTCATCTGTATTTTGTTCCATTCATCTTTCCCTAAGTCCTGACAAGTCTCCCAGTCCTTGTCACTAAATAACAACCCCATGCCATGATGCTGCCACCATCATGCTTCACCACAGTAATGGTATTGACCATGTGATGAGTTGTGATTTCTTCCACACGATACCATTCCGGCCAGTGTTCAAGCTTGGTTTCATCAGACCACTGCAGTTAAGATGGGGCTTGAAACAGATGACACAACATATGTCAAAGTTTGTTTTCCTCTCTTATTTTAAAACACTTAATCAAAGTGACTAACGTAAATGCTGCTGAATATAAAAAATAAAATGTAATCTTACAACTTTACAACAAACTTTTGGACAACTAACTATTGTACTTCAAAGTTCTTGACCAAGAACACCTGCCTATCAGCATTTTGAGGCTTCGGGAAACACAGGTAAGTTACAATGTCCCTCTTCATGTACTGAAAACCCTTCCACAGTGCTGCTCATTTTTTCTCTTTCGATTCACACCTTCTGACTCCAACTTCGAGTAGGCTGTCTGTTTCTGGCTGCCTCCTTGAAGCTTTTGCGACATGTGCAGTGTCGGATTACTATAGCAACGGGGACTGACAGCAGGGCATTGCAAGTAAGGAAGAGAGAATATCACTTGAGTTGAGTGAGTGACTGTTGAATTAATAGCTTGTTTTGCTTTGCATTGTGTAGTTGTGATTTGTGTATTGATACAGCAATTGTGATTGTTCCAAGGAGAGTCAACACATGAACGCTGCATGACATTAATGCCTAGGTGAAAAAGAGAGTAGATCGTTTAGAACCATTTCTAATCTAAGCAAGCCAAGTTAACAAGTGCAGAAAAATCTCAAAGAAGATCAAAGGATCTGAATATTTAAGTAAAGGTTTTTTTCAATACACCAGCAACAAACAATAAAAATCTGCTTTTGCTTTGTCATTATGGGGCACTGTGTGTAGAGTGATGAGAAAAAAGTTCATTTAAACTATTCTAAAATCTTAGAATCAGTCTGTAACTATTGTAAAAAAAAGAAGGGGTCTGAATATTTACCAAAGCCACTGAGTGACTTCGATGTAGGAACGTCTAGGATAAAGTAACACAAAAAAAACCCAACCTATATCAAGCATGCTTGGGATCCCACTGAGGACAGTGTCAAGCTTTTCTCTGAAGTCTTCATCTTCCATATTTCCTTGAAAAGCGACAAAAACTGTGAAATCTTCTCCTTCCCGGTTACTTTCTTCTTTGCCATGTTGAATGATGACTTGGTCATCTTGCATTTCGGTGCATCCATGGCAACTGTCAGGATCCTCTCCTGCATCATCTCCAACGCCGGAATCCCTGTCGGAATCATTATCACCTTCCAGGAACTCTGTCCCCTGAGTGAGCTGCGAGGGAGTATGTGGCTGAGCCATCCTCCTGTGTTGTTAGGAGTGGCGCCTGAACCGTTTATGCTACAATACAATGCCAGAGACAAACATCGACAGCATCATTAATAGCATGGACGACAAAGTAAGCTTGGCACAATACGTGAACTTCAAAGAATTACATTTAACTGGAGTCCCGTTTCGTTCCGTTATCAAGTGTCCAGTGGGACAATGTGAATTCATATCATAACATTCTTCGCAAGATAAATTGAATAGTAAGTGCACAAAATTATGCCACAAACACTGAGGGATGACAGCATCACTATGGCCGCTAGAGCACATAATACATATTCTGAGATGTCAAATATTTTGGAAGTACGCAAGGGGTTGGTCTTCTATTACCTCGATACAGATTTAACTATTTTAATTTATGCTATGTGCAATTTCCTTTTATGCCATGCATACATTCACCTTGGCCAATACACAATGCATTGGCCAAGGTGAATGGTGGCCAACTGTTTAACGTTAACGGCCGGGCAGCACAGGCCTTGGCGTAAACGCAAGCTAACATTAAGACACCAAATTCGGCACGCAAGTATTTACGAGGTAACGAAGCATTTCCAAACGCTACGAATATTACATCATGTAATAGCAACCCCTTTTCATGTATTTCTAGCTAGTATGTAAAAAGTTAAAACCAATTTCAAGGCGGATCCTGGTGGCTTCTCAAAAAGCTCCAGTTAGCAACTGTTAGCTAACTGCTGCACTTCATCATGAACACAATGAAAAGAGAACTTATTATCTAGAATGCGGACACTTTTTAATTTCTTTAGCTGGCTTATTATAAGCAAAAGCATATTAAACATGAAGGATAAAAAGTCTTACCACACATATTAATGTAAAAATAAGTGCAATCAATCGACATCTGCTAGCTATATTAGCTAACAAAACATGAATCAAACGGTGTCAAGTTAGGTGGAACGACACAGTACTGCGTCCGGCTACGACTTTCAAAATAAAACCACAATTTGGTCAAATTACAAATTGAAAAATAAAATGTAATGACTGAATATATATATATTAAAAAAATTATTGCGTCATATCCAAGAGCCATTTAGTTCATTTAATTTTTAAAAAATCCACGTTTCCATGATTCTCTCAACCTTAAGACGCAAATGTATGCAGTATTTTTTGGCTGCGAGGTGACTGTAATATTGCTTGGGTGTAAACTGTATGTTGCAGTAAGTTCATACACCAGGTGGTAGATTTTCTGTTGCCAATAATGCTGTGATTGTTTATTGTCTACCATGTAACTATATTTTACACAAAGTAGGTCAGATGCTTCAAATGCCTGCATGAGAAGCAACAAAAAGACACAAATTAGTCAGCCTTCAGATGTATGGAAATATTTGATCACATTTATGATACCTGAAAAGTGCAGATTTTAATAAGACTCACATAATGGTGCAAATGAGATCAAACATTTGCTGCTGTGCAAGAAATAGCCTGGTCTAAAAAAAAGTTTTTATAAAGTCATCTTCATCTACATCAGGCACATCTGAGGGGAGTCTTTGATCCAAATAATTTGGTAAAACTGCTTCTTGGAACAGGACCCAGGTACCGTAGGCAATGAAATTTACAGTACACACAAAAAAAGTCATCAATAAAGAATCAAGCTGCACTCAGAACAATCTAAAGAGAGATAAATATACTAAAACACAACAGTTTATTTCTGAATTGTACAAATAATGCACACCCCAACAAAAGTTCACGTAAAACAGACTGATTTGATTCAGTCCGACCGTGAATGATCACATTACCATTCTAAACACATACGTATATCCTGATTCCCTCAAAAAAAAAAATGTTTTACTGACATTTACACTAAAAGTCAACATTTTTAAATATATTTAATTGCTTGCTCCATAGTTACTGTAATTTAACACAATTATATCCTCTCATGTTGCAGGAAAGCCACTGAGACATTTATATCTTCACAAATGTTCTTCTGTTAAATCTTAATCACAACCCCGTTGCAAGGAACCACTGTTTGTTCGCAATGGATTAAAGCTTCAATATTTGAATACACTCATCTTCACCCAAACAATCTAGGTATAGTCACACAACATAGAAAGAGCAGAAGAGTAAATGGCTTAGCCTCTTTGATCAGTTTCAGATAGTCAAGGATTGGGTATGACAACACAAGGTCTAACTGCTGGAACAATATAATACTATTAATATCAATATGATTACCGTCTTTCCATAAGTTTATGTGCCTTTTAGAACAATGAAAATACAGTGAGAAAAGCACAAAAATGGTTAAATACAACATGTGCTGTGCATGTTATAATAAATGGTTTGATGTCTTGATCTTACTCAATCCATTCATTGAACACATCTTCCATTTTCCAATTTTTCAAGTATTTCTACTCCAAAATCCTTAGAATGTGTTGCCTTCTTCCCATAAAACTTCTAACTGAACTGATGACTAGTTCAATAAAATATATTCAACAATCCTCAAATCTATTCTGTTGCCGGTGAGTTAATGCCACAACACAAGTACAAATAGAAATATAAATCCTGATCCTGACTTTCCCAAACAGATCAAACTTCCTCATTTTCACCCCTCTAAATTACTGTCACATAATTGTTTTTTTTTAGATTTTTTTCTTTATTTTTCTCTTTTTCTTTTCTTTTTTCCTAGCTTTTGTGTTTGTCTGTTCTTCTACTGTGTGTCTTATTCTTTGTTTTTGTCCTTCTTTTTGTTGTTTATTTGTATACATGCATTACTAGAATACACTAATGTCATCAGTTGTTAATTTTATATCCACTCTGTCCATGTATGTATGCACTAAATGGTGAATAAAAAATAAATAAATATAAAAATGAACCTAATAAAAACTATTACATTCAGAGGAAAAAAAATAGGGTGAATGAGTACATATATGTTTTCAGCACTATCTACAGGTTTGAACATTACTACGAGACTGTCAAAGCGTAGATTTGACAAGTTGTCATCCTGTGCCTTTAAAAGTCTTTAAAATTTAAAGACTTTTACAGACACGTTTTTATGTTACTTTGCTGAGAGTGAACTGATTTATTTACATTAGATTTCAGTTTCAATTTGACACAAGCTTCTCTTTTTAGGTACAGATCCTTTGTTTTTGTCTTGTTCTTCAGTTTGTTGTTGCATGTTTTCTAACACTGTGTTTTGAAAAGTTCTGTACAAATAAAATATTACTTCTCAGAGCCAACGTGGGATGGTGCTCTGTTGTAGATAACTGGGTGAGCTCAAATCTTGCTTGTGGCACTCTATCAGTTATCTATTGAGCCACCTTCCCTCACACATTTTAATTATTAACTTGTTATATTGTATTAACCATACAGATACTCAAACATTTCTATTACTGTACACTCCCAACTTTATTCTCTGTATGTGCGTGGGTTGAGTGTGATACTAGTGCATGGTGGACATCGTGAGAGCTGAGGCATCAACACTACGGTGGTCCTTCACACCAATGATGACATCATTGGTTCTCCTGGTGCCCTCCACGACCGACAAAACATCTTTCCTCTCCACCTTGTGACCTTTGGCCTGAAGCATCCTTATGTCTTCCTCTAGAAAATAAGCTGTAGGAGAGAACAGGATAAGCATAAAATAAAATAAAATAAAATAAAATAAAATGAAAGGAAATAAAATAAAAATTACGCTGTATACAATTATATATGATATGAAAAAAAAAAAAAAAAAAGCTGTAT
>OMNV01005111.1:1381-31074 GCA_900303265.1 Brotula barbata | reverse complement strand
TATGATATAGAAAAAAAAGAGTTAGTGAAAAAAAAAAAACTACAGTGAAAAACTTACAGTCCACCAGAAGGGTGTTGGGCTGTAACTGTGGATGGAGTCTTCCAAAAGATAAACTGTCATTCAAGTTTTCACGTGAGGACAGAATGTTTATCAGCACCTGTGAGGCATTGGAACATTGATAAATGACAATAAGGGCAATAAAACCAGAATATTTTAAGTATATTGTTACACAGTAACAATCAACTAATACTTTAAGTAATCACTCTTGTGAGTAATAACCTGTGTGATGCCACTAAGAGCTTTCTCTCCATTGGAGGATCCCAGAGCCACATATGTTCCACACTGGCCCACAGCAGGCCTTACTACTGTGGGCATCAGAAAGGACATCGGCCTCTTCCCAGGCCTGAGGCTATTATGCTGTGATATAACAGAATGAAAACCATGAGGAGCAAGAAGTTACAATAAGACTTTCAACCAATTTCCTTCTTTACAAACTCAGAAACCTATAAGAATACTGTAACCTTAATTTCCCAAATTGTTCATTAAAATTAATTCATGAATTAAGTCAAAGGTGCAATTACTGGGTTAGGTGGAGATGTGCTCTGTGTTTTATTAGGCCAGGAGAAATCCAGGATCTGGCTATTCAAAAGGATTCCTGAAGGAGTTACTATCCCACTGCCAAACGGTTTGTTTAAAGAGCTAAAATAGGCAAAATACAAAGCAGACTTTAATGATAGTGTGCCATTAACAGCCACCCACACTTAACTGTCATTGCTTCAATATAAAGTGTGCAATATAGCCATTACTGTGCAGCAGGCATACCTCACGACCGACACAATGAAGTCGTCCGGGCCCATGACCATGACCTGAGCAGCTGCTGCACCCTCCTCCAAGCTAAATGATTGAGTGTAATGGCTCGCTGGAAATGCCCCAGAGTCGTTGATCATCTGGCGAAATAGGGACGCCTGTGATTTGCTGGGAGATAGGAAGAACAGCGGGTGAAATACAAATGGTGCACTGAAGTGGGCTCATATTTGTATATTAACAGACAAGGTGCAACCAACTTTAACATCTTGGTGACAGTCTCTGAGACAGAATGGTCATAAATGGGGTCTCCAAGTCCACTGGCCAGGGCTAGGGCTATCTTCACAGACTAGATGAGTAATATAAAGTTTAGCATGAACATATATTCCACATGATTTGTTGCACAGTGTTTAAGCAATAGAGAGGTGGTAGGAGTGTGTAGTAAATACCTCAGCAATCCAGTGGAAGGTGCTATTCCTAGGCACTTGGCGAGTTATGTTGAAGCCTTCCAAGATGTTGAGAGCTGTGATCAAGGCAATGCCTGCGTGCGGGGCTGGGGCCGCCATCACCTGGTACCCTACAAAAAAGTCAAGAAAAATAAAGCATTAGGATTATTGCTTTCCATGAAAAAACAAACAATAAAAAACTGAAAAAACCCGAGGAACCTGATACAGTGTAAAGACAAAGAACTGAATTTGGAACAAAAAGCTGAGAGTCATGTGCTTTGTATTTGCATTTCTGGGCCAAAGCAAGCCCAACACCATGGAAATTTTCCATATCTCTACAATGGCACTTTTCTCCTGATAGTGCAGACATTTGAAAGGCAGTTCAGCAAAGGTCTCTGTGGTGGAAAAAAACAATTTAAGAAATGGAATTGTTGTGTACCTAAACATGGGGAGGGAGAGAATGTGTCCAGATAGAGGTCAGTAATATATGACCAGGGTTTATGAAGGTGGTTCAACACCTTCCCTACAAATAGAGGCTGAGGAGTGGAAACCTGAGGCCTGAGGACAAAGTCAAGTTACAGCAGTACTCCCGAGTAGGATAACAAACAGAGAACCTCCATTCAAAGAAGTCTTTCTGGAATGAGAAATTCCACTGTGATTCTCAGAATTATACTTATCTAAACTATTATTAAACAGTTCTGAGGAAAGACCAGAGTCGGAATTTGGGATGCTCCACCAAGGATTGTTCATAAGGGACCCAGAGTGTAATGCAGGGTCCGTTATACTCCGAACCCCTTATCACACAGTTGGGAGGGACACGAAACGATGACTTGAGACAACTGTTGTCACATCTGGACACCGAAGGTGGAAGCATTGTGTGATAGAATTTGAGACAATTCTCCAGGAGTATGGACCCATCTGGACTAACCAACACCAGATAGGAATGGACAGTTCCTAATGAGCCCCATGGGAAGCTCCTCTTAATTAAAGAACACTGATGAAATGTGGAGCCAGGAACAAGCGGGGATCCACCTCAAAGAGACATCAATATAGGAGAGCACCTCTACATAAACACAAATACAAGACCAGCAAATCTTACGGAAGAGCAAAGCGGACAGCCACAGAGTCAGTATACAATGTTATTACATGACGCATAATAGGTCATGACCAATGATGTTTCTGAAAGATTCAGGGGCCATCGTTAAACCCAAAAGCCAAATGAAACGGGCTATTGATGACAACAACTGGATCAAGAGGAAATATTAGAAGTAGAAATGGTAAAGTTAATGTTGTTTACGATGTAATTGGTCATTTACACACTCTTTTCTCCTCTCATGTTGTTGTTCAATTAATTTGTTGGTTAGAGACCTTATGCGTGTGTGTTGCGCATCGCCTTAATCACCAGTGGTGAAGGTATGGATCACACACATCTGCTCCAACAGGCGCACACACAATAAACAGGAAGTTGTACATTACATGACAGAGACTTCCCTACACTACTTAATTTTTGTTTCATCAGGAGCAGACAAGAATAAGACAGGGATAAGTTTGGAACAGATTGGTGGCTTTGGAATGACACTATGTGTGTTGCAAGAGTAAAAGTTAGAGACCGACTAGACTAGAGACTGCAGAAATAACCTTTTGTGTGTGAGGGTACAACTTTAATCCACACATTTCATTGGCTAAGGCTCCATATAAGAATTGGGAGAACTTGAGATCTTGCGTCAGGGAGTGTAAGGACCAGAAAACAGAAACACCATGTTTTCTATAAAAGCTCAGAACATCTTAGCAATGCTGTCAACTTATGTACATATTTAGTGTCAGAAGGAATATGTCTGACATCAAATTCATCAGAATTTTTCAACTTCCTTACACTTAATGGACACAAAACAAATATGTGGGCTTAATAAAAGTGGCACTAGTTGAGGGGACACCTAAATATCTATTCTAGAGGTGTTTAGACACTGTTTAAAACCAGAAGGAATTGAAGGAATAACTAATAATTAATTAATAATTTCACTTCTTCCTGTGGCAGCATAATGTGAACAATACGACTGTGACAAAATAAGAGAAATTTTCTCCTCGAGGCCAGACATCTCAGGTGACCCAGACACAGCAAGGGTGCAAGCACGTTGTGCTGTAGTTACACAGAATAAAATTGTTATAGGTTAACCGCTTGCTTCAAAACCTCTGAAAAGGCAGCAGATTTGAAAGCCACTAGAGCAGCATCTGAGTATGCGGAAGTTTAAACAGTTTATATGTATACAGAGCGTAAATATGGATTGGGGAACTCAACAGACAAGACGTCACAAACTGGTGGCTGATTTACTAGGGGCTGTGCTGCAAATTACTATGTGTAAATGTGACACTAATACTAACCTCATAGGTCTAGTTTCACAGAGGGATGCTCAGGTGAGACAGCATAATAGGTTTTTATTACGTCACAGCTTGTTTACATTCCTCAAAGCAACCCGACACCAACTGTTGGTTTGTAGGAGCTATAGTCTACACGAGAGGAGAAGGCCCTGTGGAAGGAGTTATGGACATGTGCCAGAGATGGAGTTTGGTATGGGATTGGTGATGATCTGTTTGTTTAAATATGTATTTCCCTTTTATGACACATGGTAAATACAACCTGTCAATGTTGGCAGAGATAAGTAGATACAAGGGACTTCTCAAATTACTGTGTGTGAAAGGTGCTTGGTGTGTGCAACTCACAGACGCTAACTAGTGCACATCCACCACCAGACAAACACTTTGACCATTTACACATGGATTTCTATGATCTGACCCTAGGTGAAGGAAAACTTATTGTTTTGGGATTCTGGACATCTTTTCCAAATGAGCTGAAGCTTTCCCCACCTCTAAATTAGATGCAAGTGCAGTGTCTATGGCACCAGTACAAGGAATTATTCCACAGTTGGGCATTCCAAGGAAAATTAACAGTGATGATGGTCCACGTTTTATTTAAGAAGCTTTGAGGGATGTAGGCGAGTGTTTGGGCATTGACATGAGAATACACCGTCTCATCAAGTGGAGGTGCAGTATTATAGTAGAATATGAATCCTTTTGAGATTCCCTTCCCCCATATTCAAATGGGAGTAGGGAATCTCAAAAGCTCAGAGCTCAGAGACCTCAGTTGAGCTTTGTGATGTTCATAAATAGGTCAAAGACACCCAAACGCAGGAGACACAAGGTCAGCTGGCCAGCTTAGCAGTCAGGTGACTGGATTGGAATGTAGGAAAGGACGGAGAGCTCCAAGGTGGCAGGGAGCATTCAACTTCCAGGTGTTGTTTACAATAGCATCAAAAGTCAAAGTGGCAGAGAGAGCCATGTGTAAAACGAGAGGGTTCCAGACAGAGCCCATTAATGACTTCTAACCATTGGCACAGCAACCACAGGCAAAGCAGTGCGTGGGATGTAACCACATTACTAAGAAGCCAGTTAGAAGCCTGAGTTTATCAGGGGTCACCCTGTCAGGCACATGGCTGGTTAGGCAGGAGACATCATCAGAAAAACGGTGGTTGACACTAGCATGACAAGGCTGTATCATGTAAAAACAATTGTGCTAACAGCTCTTGTTGTCATCATCAGAGTAATACCAATCCTCTGGTGTTCAAAAGTGAAGATTAGAGATGATGGGGCTATAGCTTTAAAACCTTTAAGCACCATAGATGCATCCAGACTAAAGAGAGCATTGTTTGACGGGACACACTGGAATCCTTGGGGTTTTGATGCAATATATTTGGGAGAATCCGACATTGAGAGGCATAATTCTTGGCGGAACATCATGGGATACCCGAGCAGAGGAAGGAAAGGGCCTATAGTTGTGTTGAATATTGCTGTGTGATCTGTCAATAAACATAGTTGGTGCCCCAGAGACTCTGTGGGGCATAAGAGAACATCAAAGGGATATTTGAATGCGATAAACTCCGATAAATTACCTGTGGCAGTGATTAATTGTTGAAAGATGCTTTGTGATGACAGTTTGGATCCACAACCTGCATTGAATAATACCGCCAAAAAATACCGGTGGAGACTCCAACAGAACAGAAGGTACAAAGTAATCTGACATGTGTATGTAATAATTGGACTTGACAATTTGAAGGTCTTTCACACCATCAAGAACATCTAGCTGGACAAATGATGCTCACTGGTTACTTCGGAGGAGTGTTGAGCCTTACAATGACTATCTTTACTACTGAATATTCTTAATATATGGTGTCATATGGTATATGGTAGCAGATCACATAAATAATATCACTTAAATTATGTCAGGACTTTCTTATGAAATAATTAAGGAACTCATATTGTCGTCGGCTCATGATAAGTCTCACATACATGTATGACCTTGATCCATGACAATTCTGACAATGTGATTACCCTTGATTTGTTCCCGATCCCAGACGGGATTCCACCACTGAATCTTGACAATGATAATGCTGATGACGAAGATAAAGTAATGAGAATCTGAAATAAACGATTTATGTTTGGAAAAAAAAAAAAAAACAGTACTTTGCTATATTTTATTCTAATGTAACTGTCCTACACATGTACTTTGTCAATGGTGTTATGATAGGAAATTTTATTTTTCTTTGATTTGATGAGCACTTAAACGCTTAAAAGGGGAGATTGTGGTAAACAAATACAATTTAGGAATTCTTATGTTATTAAACAAGCTGAGTTTGGTTTTTTTTACATAATATCAATAAGAAATCCAGGGGAGAATATGTTGTCCAGATAGAGGTCACTAATGGATGACCTGGGGATACGAAAGTGGTGACCTTTAAGTCTGGATTACAGAAATTGCCACTCCAGATACAACAAGTAGCAAATACTTACAGAGCATTGTTAGGAACACAATCTGCAGCTCTAGCAGCTCTGATATGAATATCATCACAGCTGGTATTTACCCTGGTAGGTGTTCTCCGCTGCCTGTTGTATAACTGTGCTGTAGTTTCCAAAGTCCTCCTCTAGTAGCACCCCACCTTTTGCTTGTACCTAATAAAAATACAAGCTTGAAATTAGAGGTGATGACAATTGTCTGTCTACTTTTAAAAGGAGATTGTGGAGACGATGCAGATTCCTTCACCGGCATACAGTATCGCCATAGACCAAGTTGATGAAAACAAATGCATCCTTACTGAAGCGATCATTTCCTGTGTCAGGTTGCTGCTGTAGAATTCTGATATCCCATTGGCTGCAACAGCATCCAAAATAGTTGCTAAATCTTCACGTCTGGCAAGCAGCCCAGGAAGGGGAAGCTGGCCATTTGGGAGGAACAAATCCCGAAATGCCTCTGACACGTTTTGGTCTTTGACTTTAGCGAGAGCGTCAGCTGCAGCAGGCAAGAGAGAGCAAAATTCCGTTGTTCTTTTCCAAAATTCGTTTTTGTGTTGTTCGTGTCAGGCAATGATGCATTCTTATTCAAATACCAGAAGAACAGTGTGATTTGTGTTTGCGATGTTATTCAGTGATTATGCAATGTTTACCTAGGTCGTGAGTAACGTTAAACCCATTTCTGGCCACATCTGCTGCTCTGGTAACCACATCTTTCCAAGACAGTCTGTGAAAAACAAAGGTCATATAAAGTGAAGTTGATTAGGTTATTCAAAGAGAGTATGTTTGATTGATTCATAACAAACTCACCACACATGCAGCATAAATACACTGCATGGGTGTGGTGCATTAGTGCCCTAACACCAACTGAGGCGTTGTGACTCAGATGATTGCAGGGCATAAGTTGACAGCATTGCTAAGATGTTATAAGCTTTTATAGGGCGTAAGTAATTGTAACGCAACCAGGCTAACGAACAAGCATTTTCTCCTCTTTGAATCCAGCTGTTGACATTTTCCACTAATATTAGCACTACTGTATTACTGAATATTGAGACCTAAGCAAAATCTTACATGTCTGACACATTAGTCCACAGTTGGTATTTTATAGAAAGTTCTATAGAAACAGAAACAGACAAAGTTTGTAAGTGGCACAACTGTTGTGTCAAAAAGCAAGTAAACATGTCAGAGGTGAGAAATGCATGAGGTCGAGACAATTGCATGACGTTTTAAGTACCTGCCATAGAGCTGGTGTGCCTGATTCATTCCACTGAGCATGCCTGGCAGTCCCACCTGCAAGCCAGACTGAAATGCAACAAGAGCCAGATGCACAGTTCACTCACAGTTAAGGACACCAACAGAACAACTTATTCTTCTTCTCTCGTACAGATATAATGGAGGCATGTGCCAGGAAAATGCCTTACTTTGAGATCAAGGTTTGTCTGCAACATTTCCTCCCTAAGAGCAGATGGGGCTGTCTCTCTAAAGTCAATGATCCTGGTTTCATTCTTACGGATGTTATGTACCAGCATAACTCCACCTCTGAAAGAAAGACAACCAATTTGGCCTTTGTAGCGATTTTCATATTACACTCTTTTACTCTTGTGAACAGATGAGAACTTTGAGTTACTCACCCTCCAATACCAGAAGAGTGAGGGTGGATAATTCCTAAACAGAGAGCAGCAGAGATAGCAGCATCCACGCTGGACCCTTGTTTTCCCAGAACAGCAAAACCAACAGACGTACACTGAGACACATCAGTCACCACCGCTCCCCGGTTAAACACCTGGCAAAACAAAGAGAGGAAATGACAAACATAACTGTGTGAGAAAAGCATTTCTGCTTACAACCACTCACACACGCATACCTGTGGGTCTCCCACGTATATCTGTACGATGAGAGCTATTGTCACTCCTGTTGCGAAAGTGAGACAGGCCGTGACGATGACTGTGAGCCCGTCTCGCTGGCAGGCACAGTTTTCCCTAAAAGGATCTTTCGTGGTCTCTTGTAGAGATTCCATGTCTTGGCTGGCTAGATCGGAGGCCGACGAGGGAAGACGCTGTAGACGAGCCGACTTCAGAAACAGATCTGGGTCTACGAAAGCCGGAGGATGAAAGTGATGTCAGCAGTTCCCGCCCAAACGCAGGTGACACCCTCGGCATGAGCAAATAATTACAGATCAGACTTATAAACACTGCTCTACTTGTGCTCTAATTGCTGATATCCTCCAGGATATATGTGTTGGGTAGACTAAAACGTGACTGACCTGTATCTTGCTCGCTTAGGAAGTTGTCTTCATCCTTACGACATTTCAGCGTGTTCTCCCCCGAGAGCACATCATCTTCAGGTAGCCTGGGGAAGCTGGTGATGCTCATGTAGTCCACAGGTGAGTAAGCGCCCCCTAAAGTGGTCTCTGGGTTGGCATCTTTATCTGTGATATATCCACTGGGGTACCCTGCCACGGTTTCATGAGCAGGGCTGTGCATAGCTGCTCTAAATCTAGGCAGCACAAATAGCTTAGGTGTAAATCATGTGGGTGTGAAAGTGGTGACAAATCAGTGTAACGTTTAATACTGAGAACTAAATGTGGGAAATACAATGGTTGTAGTTATTTTGTGGTATTCTTAACTTTACTCTAGAATCACTGCAGGATTTATTATAATTCTCTTCAGTGCAGCTCCATTGATGACGATGATGATGATGATGATGATGCCTTTTCCCGATAGAGCCTACAGAAAACAACAAAACACGTTGGTTATTGATTTATTTATTTGTTTTCGACGAATTTGACAGTGGATCACGGGATGGATTACAGTCATGGATCTTTGCTCGTGATATTTGCACAGTCATAATAGCTTAAAAAGCAGGCAAACACAATCTAGCGCAAATATTGACGTGACGTCGCTGCATCTCCAACGCCGAACTGTAAATCTAAAGGATTTCACCGGCAAATGGACACCGTTCACGGGGCGAACATTGCCGCGATTGCGCGTCGTGTGTGTGTCGTTAGATTATCAGGTAAGTGAGTACATTCACGACGCCATAACTCACCGTTTGGAGAAAATAAACGATTGTTGATGTTGTTGCCGCCGGTGACGTCTGTCGTGAAATAAGGCAGGTGGACGGTGGAATTATCTGCCAGCACAGGCTGACTCGCTGCCGGATCGTGACGTCACATACGTAGGGGGGAAGTTAACGTCATGTTAGTCCGGATCGCAGAAAAACGCCGCAGAATAATCCCAGGTAGTTTGGCAAATTACTTTTGAAAGCGAAAATGAAATGTACATTTATTCACTCTATACATATATATATATATAATACATCCAGTGAATAAAACTGATTATCTCCCGCTACCTTACATCAATTACAATATTTTCATATGTAAATTTAATGAATCTGACTCATAACTACCTTCCGCCACTCACTTTCCTACTTCAAACTGCCCAAATGCTTCAGCGGAGCAGATAAACTGGTTTTGTGCAAGTATGTGTGCTCCAATTACAGGTCATACATTCTCACATGATTATCAGGTGACAGTGAACTCAGCCACTGGCAGTCCTTTTACCTCCCACCCCAAAGAATTCAGGGGTCAGCTGTAAAGGATACAGCCCAAGACTGGATAGGTGAGATTGAGTATATTTGATGCACTTACTGTGTCCATACATTTCCTCTATTAGTTTATGTTCAGATGCTCTCTTGTAAAATAACTTTCCAATCCACAAAACAGTTTCCTGTCTGCCTGCATTCAATGCTTGTTATCAAATGTTTGTCAAACCAAACAAACAGGTTCAGTGCATTCTTACACAAAGTAACACACCTTTTCACCACTTCCCACTTCTAAACCTAGTCACTATGAATGTTTTCATTTATTCAAATCAGGTAGCTCATCCATTGTTGTTGTTCACATCCTTTGTTCTGCCACAAATCCCTCCCACCATGCTCCCATAATGAAATAATGACACAAGATTCAGGCATTAACCTGAGTATTTATTGTTGTTTTTGTTTTTTTTAGCCGGTACCTGTGATTTCTGAATGGACGCTGGAAAGTCCATCCATTGATTTTTGCATAGGTCTTGCCTGCAAGTGGATAATCATCCACTCTGGGGATGGAAAAATCAGTACATCACAAAAACCATGCAGAAATAGTGAAAGGTACAATCGCCATAGATATCAGATACACAATATTTTATAGGTGGTATATATATTTTGTTTATCAGTGAGGGGTGCACTAATTGAGATGTGACATGGGGAAATCCCACGTGTTTTTAAGCTGCCATTATTTCAGGGCACCGCACAAACTAATGAAACTCCACACATTCAACGTCTTTGAAGCATACTAGGTGAAAAACTGTTCTAATAACTACATGGGACAAAACAAGCATTTTCTATTTACCTTGTTGTCTTTTAATGAAGTTCAAACATTTAGTTTAATTTCTCTCTCTATTTATATATATATATATATATATATGAATATTTAAATATATAATCTATGTCTCCTGCCTTATCCTTACCCTTCCCACATCTCTCATTCCACATTGGCTCCAAGTACCCAGTGGCCACTCCCCCTGACAATTATTGGATGTCTGCCACCTTGAAACCACACACCATTCAATAACATGTATAATAACACATTAACTCTTACATGACATTGGTGAGTAGGCTGAAAAGGTAAAAGAAAGACAATTGAATGAGGACAGACATGTGGCATTAGAGCCATCTGTGGTGATCACATCCACTTCTGCATGCACTTACACACACATACACATACACAAGTGATTTCTCATTAGAGTGTTCACTCTACTCTTATAAAATTATTGGAATATATAAAGGGGATCACTGCGTTCACGTATGTACTTGTGTGGGTGCATGAACATCAGATTTGTCACCTCAGAGCCTACCTCTGCAGTGTTCAGATAGGTCAACAGCAACATAAGGTCATTTTAAAAGTGACAAACATTACATTTTAGGGTTTCATGAAATAACAATAATTATTGGCAGAATTTAGGAAGAATTGTATCTGGTTCCGAATTGAGCAAATAAATGTAGACGATCTAAAAAAGAGACTCCCTCGCTCTTTAATACACCCATACATACTGCATTATAACCTGTGTTACAAATTCTCACCCAAATACAGCTGGTACTGTGCTTACTGGGCCCTCCAGAGGGCGGTGTTTGCCTATGGCACATAAACTCTGAGTCTAGTGCTGTCATATGGTGCATCTCACAGAAATGAGACTTAAACTGGGGCAAAGACACCACATTTGGCCATGGAAACGCCCTCCTATTTTGATAATGAGCACAGAGGTGAGGCAGAGAAAGGATTCTCATCACTCCCATCGGACACCACTTCTTGGACTGAAGTCCTGAGAGGCTTTGACACCTTACAGAGCCTTATAAACTGCAACTGCAATATTTACAAGATAAATAAATGACAATTATTCATGTATTATTTTTTTAGAGATTTTAGCATTTAACTTGTCAGTACACATTCTCACACATAATTTGAAACAAAAAAAAACTTTTCACAAAAGAAAAAAATAAGAGCACACAGCACGCAGCTAAAATTTTGACTCACAAAATGTATGACAGTGCAAACTTACATCCATGTCTCAAATAATTTACAAACATTAGTATATAGTCATATACATTTCAGCACCATTGTTTACTATTGTTTTTGAATACATATCAGTAAGCTAGATCTTCAAGTGGACACTGTTAGGGCTGGATGTTCTAATTCTTGAGAAATGGACAAACAGAAGACAGGGAGAAAATATATGGTTAAGCAAATGTTTTGTAAAAGACAGAAAGGTTCACACACACACATCCATAATTACAATAGTAGTCATGAATGTGTTTTGGGGGTAAATTGTGTGTGTTTTCCTAGTTGGTTAAGGAGCCCAGCCCTTTTCCTATAGGGAGTGACTTATGAGTAGATGGGACTTAAGTATAGATGTAGATCGTACCTGCACCTTCTCATGTCCCCGTGGACAATATGAGGTCATTGCAACCACCGTGGATGAATATGGTCAACATGTGCCGGGAACATACAGTACACTTTTGTCACCATCCATGCAATGATCGTCATGCTTTGTATGTTTCACACGTATTTATTATGAAGTTGTTTTCTTTCGCCATGTCTAGATGAACAGACTTTTCATTGAGCGAACACAATGCAGACAAATACAAATAAAATGCTTTGTAATGAGCGAAATGAACGAAAGACTCACAAAACAAAATAAAGAGTTACCATCAATACAGCCGTTCACCTACTAAAACCCGCCACACCCTGTAACCCAATGTCAAGCCATATATATTCTTAACTTAACCATAGTGAATTATTCATGATAGAGAATTTGATTTCCAAATGCAGAGCAAATTTGATGCAACATGGTGCAAACTTGCTCAGTCTTCACACAGGGTTTACACTACACTTTCCTTAGTCCCCACTACGTCACATTCCTTTTAATTCTACCCGAGGATCAATTCCGTATATCTCACATTTTACTCTTTAGTCTGTTTTGCTTCCTCTCACCATCGTCTACTTGCCTTCATCCTTCACTGTAAGAGAGGAATTAACAGCTTTTGTTTGCTATGATGAAATGAGTTGCTCCATGTTTCCTCTCTGCCTGACTGCCTGTTGCACGTCGACATAAATGGGCAAACCAAAGTCAGAGAAACAAAAGATTTTCCTCTCTCACGGTACATAGCTGCAACATTTCTGAAATAAAAACCATACTATCTTTTCAAACAAAAACCTGTCAGATGGTGATGAGATGTTTTCTCTGTACAGGTCTTTAGCCTTAGCATGTCTCTGTCCTGCATTGTTTCCACCGGAAAAGTCTGTTTGTCAAGTCAGACTGAAGTATACTAGATTATTTCAATTTCATTACCTGTAAATTTAGCCTTTCAGGGATCAAGTGGAACATTTAATTAATTTCAACACATGCCTTTAGGAACAATGAAAAAAGGGAGAATATTTCATAAGAAGAAAAAACAGTTAACAGAGCTATTTTTTGTGTTTTTTTTCCCCCATATATTATTGTTACTAAGTATAACTTTCAGAGATATTTTAATTTTTTTTGTCTGTTTGGAAACTGTGATAACAAGTAAAAGTAAAATTGCCTGATTTTCTCAGAGGGCTTGGTTCATAACAGCAGAATGGGGCATACAACTACTAGTTGGAGTCATATGAGGCTAAATCAATAAAAAGCTCGAGCTACCTGTAGCCAAGTATGTGTAGCTTCAAATACTGTGGCTAAATGAAAGTTTTCTGAAGGTGAATATATTTAAACGTGTTTGTTGGTGTTGACTATTCACTATCAATGCCCTCAGAGTAAACCATGCCCCCTGGTTACTGTAGAGTTCAGTGGCAGAAGTTACGTTTGCTGGGCTGGTGAAGGAAGGTATTTCTGGCTTGGGCGGCATGACGAGGAACCTGCTCCCTGGTGCGGTTTTGGCGTTGGATACGGTTACGGCTCAGATGGCGCCTGTCCATGCGAGCTTTGCTACGTTGAACCCTGGCTACTTGTGTGACCTTGGCCAGAGCTCCAGCCTGGGCAGCGGCTCCACGGCTCACCCTGGTGGGCAAAGTGGTGCGGGTGGCGGGAGCAGCAGCTGTTTCAACTACTTTGCTGCTGGAGGAGAGAACATCAAGGTGTGGCTATTGATACACGGAAAAGAAACTGGAGATGAAGTATTAAGTGAAAGAGTGGGGTTTCTTACCTCACGCTGCTCATCAGGCTTACGATGCTTTCCTCACCCACCACAGACAGGTTACTGTTGGAGACCATGGAGAGGTTGTTTGGGGAGACATAGACGGACATGCTGGGGTGCTCGATGAGCAGATCCTCCATCGGGCTGGCCTCTGCTGTGGCTCCTTCTGCAGTGAAACAGGGGGGAGGGGTGACAAACCAGCTCTCATCCATGCAGCCTCTCTCTGAGCCTGCCCTACTACTACTCCCACTGCGTCCACGTTCACTCCCAGAGCCAGGTGACACGGAAGGGGTGGAGGAGGGCATGAAAAGTCTGGCCCCTGACGGCAAGGTCCCGGGTGTAGTGGCACCCAAGTCTGATGGGCTAGTGTTGGGACAAAAAAAGGGGTCTGATGCTACTACTGCAGCCCGTGCCCGACCTTTATGCATCCTGCGGCGCCTGCGAGGTGTATTGGAAATAAGGTTTGGACACTCAATCCTTGCAAGTGTGTCTTGATGATTTGATTGATAAGTCACTGGGAATGATTGTGCAATCAGTGAGGCTTCTGAGTCCCCCTCGACCTGCGTCATGCAGTCAGTTACTCCTGAGCACATGGTAGCAGTGGGATCAGGGATGGGAGGGCCGTTTAAGGACCAATGTTTTGGTGGAAAGGGGTTGTTTCCATGCAGGATCAGGGTACATTTTTCATCACATACGCACGCGCACACATGGGGAATATGGGGGTGTTTTAAAAATTGGAGGAGGGGAAGAGGAGGGACAAGGAAACACAAAACATAAGAGTCACATCATTAGTTGTGTGAACCCTCTAAAGGTTGTAATTATGTCAGTGACATAATTGTATTGACTTCGCTGAGAGGTGTATGTATGCTATTGAACAGGCGCCAATAAAAATTTTCACGATTGCCTTTGTCATGACTGAACTCATAAAAAAGTGGGTTCAGAGGAAATCGTGTTTCCATCGTCTGACAGACAACACCTTCCATATGGCAGCTATATTATTAAGCACTAGTGCATTTGCGCCATACCCTGGCTTCCCATCATCCCTCACCTCTACACTTCGAACATTATTCGACACAGCATCTCATGGGACATGCAACAAGGAATGGAGGCTTCAACATTAGCAACACCGACAGCTCCATTCCAATTCTTTGGTTCTGATGGGAGACTCACCCGGCAAGTTGACGAGCATCCATCCCTCCTCGTCAGCCTCCGTCACACATGGGTTGGGACCCTTCAACTCAGCAGCTACCTCCTCTACCTCCCCAAACAGCAGGTTGGTCAAACGCTGAAACATGACTGGGTTCGAGTGATTCTTATTCAGGTGCTTTATATCCTCTATTGTCCAAAAAAAGCTATAGCTGCCTTTGAAGTTGTTATTTGTGTTAATTTGTTACTTGTTGTTTTGTTTAATTATTTGTCTGACAGTCTCTTTTTCCCTTGAAGCCCTTAACTCTTGCTAGTGACAAACAGGACTAGACAGACTTCTGTAGTGCAAATGTAAGGTTTCACTTGGTTTGGAGCAAAGGCCTGCAGAGAGAGAGAGAGAGAGAGAGAGAGAGAGAGAGGGAGGAGGGAGGGTGAGTGGAGGGTTCTGTTGAGGACAGAATAATAAGACATTAAGATGCTTGACTGTCAGCACTCTCTCAATAAAACACACACACACACAAAACCAAACAAAAGTCATTTGAGGTTATTTCCCTATTTCTTAATCGACCTATATTAGCTAAGCCCAACGACAAATTACATCAGGTAGAGACCTGTCTATCTGAGCTTGGAAGGACACATAAAGCTACTATTTATTATATTGAGTGCATATGAAAACACTGTTGGGGAGCCTGCATAATATGTCTGTCAGCTAAAACAATAATCATTAACATAAAACTTCAGGCCAACATGGCTGAAGCAACATCTTATCCAGTTTTTTAAGAGAAGTCAATAAAATAATGGTATCAGAACATGTTTTATTGAGAGAGGAAGTTTCTTTAAAGACCACAGTCAAAAAACTGCATGTGCCTGAGAACAATGTCCACACTCCCCTCCCCCGTAAAATTTTGATAACCAATCAGCACAGGCCCTGAGCAGATGGACAGGCTGAAGAAAAGGAGAGGGTTTTAACAGCCACATAATCCAAACTGAATGTTGAATTGCAAGAAATGCAGAGAGCTAAATTTGATTGTCTTGATGTCATTTTGCACAGATATTTGATATCAATACAGAAAAATTGTACATGAAGTAAATGTTCTAGTTTGTACTTGCACGAGTATCTGTCCAATTGGTTATGAACAACATCTTTATTTATTGCTTAATCTCTTATCCCCCGTTACACTTCTGAAGACACTGAGTTGAGGTTTTGACTGTGAAGCACTGACAGTATGAGCTATTTAACCTACATAAGATATGGGGAGACCGGACAGGCAAGGCAAAATCAAAGAAAGCAAAACAATCATACAATGGCAGAAATACCAAATTCAAGAAAGGGTATAAGGACGGAAGATGGTTTTGGAAAGTAGCACTTTCTGCTGACACCAGAGGGGGGATTATACATAACATTTGTAGCATTAGATTACCATTTTCTCTGATAACATTCGCATACATAATTAATACCAATGTGCAGTCATTATTGTGAAAAATTTCAGTGAAAAACAAACAAGTGGAGAGGAAATATGAAAAAAAGAGCTGCAAAAATGCAAAAGTAAATGGATTGTCTACTTGATTGCAAGGCTCTTTCGACTTTATTTCAGGGTCACCTGAGATCATGTGGACTCACTCTTAAGTCATGTAGTAAAAGCTGCTCTACTTTCAAACTTTTCAACTGAGATTGTTTTTAACACATTCCTGCATAGTCACTAGACTGAGTCATAGGACCAGCAGGAAAAATCCACATGAACAAGGTTTTGGAGAAACACCTGCATATGTGCTTTGTATATGATGCAGAAGACATAAAACACTGTAGAACCACGTTCGCACACACATACACAAACTACAATGAAGCGCTTCCCCGATTGAACTACTTTATCAGCTTCCTGAATGTACAAGCTAATTCAGTGCTATCTCCCTTGTGTAAATATAGCTATTGATACTGCCAAATATAGTATAAATACTAGCCATTGACATGACTTATATGGAGACATTTCAAGTTAAACGTGTAAGATATAATCAGAATACCCTATATCTATGGAATATTTAACAGTTTGTAGCCGTCAACACTGATCATTACCAGATAATGAGAATTGTCCTATTGCAGAGAAACATTTGTGTAATTATCTCAAATTTTTCTCTGCAATACTTAATTATCACAATCACATATCATATCATCAATCATATCATATAAATCATATATATATATACACTGTGAATGTGATAATTTCACAAATTTTTCTCTGTGTGGAATTCTGCAATGCAGTGGACATTCAGTATTAATGTTCTCATAAAGGATTTGAATTTCACATTATGACAACATTTTATGTGTTCACGCTTCCTGCAATAAAATCATAATAAAAAAGGCTTTCATAAAAAGGCTCTGGCTCTTGAAATGTAAAGTATGCCTCCTTCCGTTGGCATTTGTCCTTTTAAAAAGGGGCGGGGTTAAACAAGGGGAGGCGGGACTAACAAAATGAAAACAAGACGCCTGTGACGTCAGTGACGCTGACAGAGACACTCCAATCTATCTGGCGACCGGAGGAAAACACGGTTTACAAGACGAACATAGCAAAAATATAACAAATTATGATCATGTTAACAAAGCTATTTAACATGATGTGTTAAAAACCGCAGTCTTAAGACCAGTTTCACCGAATACTGTCGACATATGAGGCTGGTGTTCTCGGTTATTTGTCTGAATTTGAGAGCTTTTGGGGTTATGAAAAAAAAATCTCACAACAGTCATTGTTTACATTCCAAATGCGAGATGTCATAAAATAAAACACTGTCGATGGCATTTAGCTGCTTATGGTCGACAGGCGGGAAGTCTTTCTAGAGGATATCCAGGATAAACTTGAATTATCCGTATAAGCTGAAGGGTCAAAGCAATGACAGTTTGGCTCAGCGGTGGTACCCGAAAGCCATCGAGCGGACGAATACCTGCAACAATGCCGTCATCATTTTACAGAATATCCTTAGCGGGCCACTACCGTGGCAAAAAAAAATACACAAATCACAAACCCACAGCGTCCGTATCTCTCTCAGAAAAACATTCGACTCCATATCAGCATTTGGTGCAGTTTGGGAAAATAACGGCTGGTGTCGTACCGAATGATACGTATGCAGACTGGGTGTCATATTTATGGGAACACAGAGCGTCGAAGCAACCGAGAATATTTCAGGTTTGGCCTGCTTTCCAATCGATTATGATCAGCTGTATTGTCTGTTTAGAAAAGTAGGATATAACCCGGGGAAAGGTAAAAACAAGCGACGGCGATGTAATAAGAAAATGATTCGTCATGTCAGGCGTCACTTTGTGTAGACGGACATATGACAGACAATCCATCCACTGGCACAGACAGATGTAGTTTGATACCCACCTAGATTCATACTTGACAGTAAACACACTAACCATCAAACTCAAGCAAATAGAAAGAATATCTTACCTGCGTTTGCAATATAATTCAAGTTGTAAACGCGATGAGACACAGTAGAAACAACCACAATTCTTAAAGCATAGCTTTAGAGAGCCTTTAAGTGAGGTAGCTATTACACGAAAATACAAAAATAAAAGGCTTTCTTCTCAGAAGAAGGACTCGGTGTAAATATTTTACACGGATGTTTTAGATTAAAACATCTGCAGCTTTTCCTCTTGCTCTACTTTCCCCCTGCAGATTTTCCTCCCGTTTATTGCTCCTCCAGCTGATCCTCGGATCAGAATGTAGAGCGCACAAAACAGCTGATCGTGAGATCACAATACGTTGAGGACCGCCCCTTTCCACACCCACAGCACCAAACAACCAATCAGAATATTACACAAGATACAGGCCGGGCCTCTTGGTAACGGGATGGGGGCAGGGAGAGACAGCTGTCAGCTCGCACCCTGGTAAAGACGGCGACATTATGAGGAGACTGATCCATGATCAGCCTCTCAGTAGTGAGAGGCCGGCGTGGGGGAGGGTAAACCGATCCAGAGTCTGTGCCATTGCAGCCCCGATCCAAACAAGGGAAGATGAAGATCTGTTGAAAGCTAAGTCATTAAAACTTTCAGCTTGGGTCCATCTAATTTGATTACACTAGAGAATGATGCTGGCTGCAGATTCTCTTTACAGTTGGTCCTCTCTAAATATCTGTGCCTAAATGGCATCATTTTATGCTTAGTTTTATAGTCAGTTGCTGCATGTAGTCAAAATGGGGAGGGAGTTATTTTTAGACCTTTTACATATGTCCCACTTGAGCAAATATTGATGCAGTTCACATACAAAAAAATGTCACAGTGTACAAACCTTTTAATTCCATTTGTAAATATTCTCTCCCTCCTCCCCCTCACCACTCATTTTTCACCCTCCACTGGCGGGGAAGAACTACAAGTGTCACTCAACATTTTCTAGCCAATCAGAGACAGGCTCTTCTGAATGCAGCATTTGAGTAACCAATGAGATTTGCTATGAAAACCCCTGGTGGTCACTTACCACTCTGCAGTCTCTTAAACTGAGAGCATCTATTGCCTGCATTACAATAGACTGTGCATGCTGGTGACATTGCTGGTGACAACAGTGTACGTTAGTGTTCTTATCACTCTGTATATATTTTTGTGCGCAGTTTATTACACATTCTTTAAATTTAGATTCTGGGTGGTACAGTGGTACTTATACCCACTGCTTGCATTCATACATGTCTGAGTGAGCGCATGGTTGCAGGCATGTTTATGGTTGTGTGTGTCTGCAGCAGCACACTATAATGGTTTATTAGCAAAAGGCAAAGCCAAGGACAGATGCAAATGTAAATTTGTATAACCATAATTTGGCCGTAATTAGTGTGTTCTGCACGTCTGTACAAAAATGCAATTTATTGTCTGAGCATGCTCATGTAGTCTGAGCAGAGACTTGAATGCCATTTAATGTTAGGTAGCAAGATGGAGACTGTCTTGAATATGAATGCTCCTGATTGTTTTATGTGTATGGCACTCCAGAATGTATGCATATCTAGACATAAATTAAAGACAAACAATTATCCAAGCAAGAATAAATTAAGAACTAACTGACTGAATGCTTGACCTGGAACTTATATACTAATATGTTTGACCTTTGCTGATGGCTACTTGGGATCATCAGATATTCTGGGTGTGTAGTATATGGCAGGGTTTTGGTTCAGGTTCCTGCATTGCACTCTTTAAAGTATTTCATGTATTTGTTTATGCACACCAGAGGGTGCGTGAATGGTTGTCGAGAAGGCAAAGTGAAAACAAATGAACCACACCTTGTGTCTACATATCACTCCGATTCATACAGACTCCTTAGTAAGCAACTTTTCTGCCAGTTTTTCCTCTGTCATGCTATCGCTGAGAAATGAGTCCAGCACAGTGTGAGCTTTCTAAAGGCAGAATGATAAGGTTTCAGCCTATACAGTTACCAGGTGCTAGGCAACTCACGCAAGGAGACACACACACATACAGTGTTCTCAGTCAACCTGTTTTGATGATGATACCCATACCCTGGTAACACGTGAACACAAACATTTAGCAAAAACAGTTTGTGCGTGTGTGCTTGTACTAATGTTCGTATAATGAACTGAATCAGAGGTGACAGGCCTGGTGGGGCATGTTAAGTCCTTTAATTATGGCCTGTATTGCCACATCATTAACTGTAGTGTACAACAGTTTGTTATTTTTAGTGTTTATCATTCGATGGATGAAATGCAGTGTTAAATGCAGAAGCTTGTTAATTTTTAATATACAGCTCAAAGACACACAAAGAAATAATAAATATGTCGTTTGAGTTCCCTTTGTCTGCTGTTTTTCCTTTTACACCATTCAACTTGAGCAGTGTTTTCGATGAAATTACTTGTCATTGCAGGAATCCTGCAGTTTCCCAGGCTGTTTGGAGAAATAGGTGAGAGTTCACAGCACTCTCCCTCTCCCTCTGCCCCAGCCTACCCCCTCTCTTTCTCTCTGTATGTGACTGTGTTCATGAATGTAACATTTGGTACTGATTTGATGGCATGTCTACCCATGCCCCAGCTGAACCACAATTAAAGCATGCAAGTGCCAAGAAGCCTCCATTCCAATCATGCCTTGTAAGTAGCTATTTTCTCTGTGTTTAAACATAAGGTGTGGTGATGATGGTCATCTGACAGCTTATTGCTTCCTGAAGTCTGAACAAACCATACCCAAATGCAGCACAGTGTTTAGGAGCCAGTGGTGGCCCTTAAAATTTACCAGTGCTCTACATTTGGTGTTCAGAAAATCCTGCTGAATTAAGCTGCTATGCTTTGCAAGTACACAAAGACATGATCAACAATCTGTATGATTTCTTTTGGAATGGAAACTAAATGGAAACAAAAAAACAACAAAACATTGGGAGTAAAAATAGTAAAGGCCCTCCTAGTCTTGTGTATTGGATGTCATTGGTTATGTCATTACATTTGCAATCAAGACAATATAATTAGTAAAAGCTTAAATATAAATATGTTCTGCTCCGCTACATTAGTTGCATATTTGATTTAAAAATTTTTAAACTCAGAACAATTTACCATTTGTGTCATCCATATGAGAGTAATAATGAAATAAATCTTTATATGAGGTGTGTTTATAGAAATGTTGCCTGGTAGACTATCTAAAAGTAATATTTTTATATATTTATATTTTCATATACAGTATACGCAGGCTCCGGCTAGCTCTTTAACTTTTATTTACAGTGCCTCTTTCCTCCTCTCTCTGCACCGCATGTGCTGTTGCATGATAAGAAGGTTCCCCCAATAGATAAGTCAAACCTTCCTCTAGTCCTACCACTGTGTTACAGAGCCAACTCATGATAAATGACCAACATGTAGCACAGTACAGTTGGGCTTAGGCAATTAAAAGCATCAATATGTACTGTATTCCCACGTGTTAATTTGAATGTGTCCTCAAATTAACACCTTGAGCTGCTAGAGTCTATAGACTACCTAAAGATTCATAAATTGGAGAAAAAACATTTGTACAAAGTTAAATGGGCAATACAAGTTTACTGTGGCCAAAAATGACAATTTAATGCTTGATTTTGCTCCAAGGTTGTTTGTGTGTAAGTGTGTGATAGCTGTTTCCGCCTCAGGTTTACTGCATAGTCAGGACAGACAGGTCGGAGGAAAATACCACAGAAATGCAAATACTGTGAATACTTTCTGCTAATACAAATAGCATGGGGAGGGAGGCTATTTCAGGAGAATCATACAGCAGAAATCAATAAATGAACCAATAAGAAAAGAAATAATAATAATGAACTGTATATTCACATAAATTATTGATGCGTCTCAATTTTTTGTGGGGCAAATGCCATTTTGCGGTATTGTCAAGTGAACATCTTAAACATGTATAAAGCATGAACATGTTTTTATAATCTAAAACAATGCGTTCTTTAAAATGAAAAATAATAATGAGTCGTTTGCCTCTCAAACATATTTAATTTTAGCGGCATTGCCAATTAATAAAATTGTAATAGCTTATGTCTGTCCTTGTCAAACCTTTATGGACATTTCTGTCTTTGGATCGATAATTTTATCACAGAATATCTTATTGAATACTACTCAATGTAAAAATGCTTTCGGACTGTATGCTGTCCTTAGATAACCCCATTCATTTACATATGTTTGTCTGTGTCTCACTTACTCACACACTCAGCTTAGTGTGTCAACATTCCAAAGGCATAGATCACATCAGCTGGAGCCTCCACTGCGCCTCTTGGAGCCTCTTCAAAGTTTAGTCTGCAGGTGCATCCCAGCCTGCAGGCAGGCAGTGCTGCAGAAACTGCTGGGAAGGAGTCAGCCTCTCTCCCCCTTTCCATTCATTTCTTGAGTCTTCCTAAGACCTCATACCATGTGCCTGTCCCTACAAGGAGAAAACAAACAGGGCCTGGAAGTGGTGTCCTTGGCAGTGTTGTGCCGCAAACAGCGTGAGGACAGGCTGTGCTCTCCAGAGGGGGAGGACAGCCACTTGTTCAGGCTCCCTTGGAGGATATTATCGAATTTAATGACTGAGCTAGGGTAGGGTACCTTGCTTGACGATAAACGCTACTGTTCAGAATTCAGAAATAATTAAAGTACGTAGCATATTGATGGTTTGTTATTGTGTTTTTTTCTGTATTATATATGTTTCACTCATTGGACATGGGAAGATTAGCACCCTGCTCAGCTGAGTCCCCTAACCCTGAACCATAACATGGTCTGGGCTTTGGCCTGGGATAAAAAAAGCACCAAGAAAGGATTAAAAAAATAGCCACAGACCTCAGTTTCTTTTCCATTCCTTCCTAGTGAAGTTAATTCAGGCCTTTGTTTACACACCACCACTAAAAGAGTGTGGACCCTCTTGACCTTGAGCACTTTTGATGTGAACGAATTTGGCTTGTCATTTGAAGCTTCTACTTATTTTTATCTATTTCGTAAAGAGAACAATTTTTACAGATGCATGATTTAAAATCTGGACCAATCCAGGTTCTACAAGTGCAACTAACATTGTGGTCATAATGTCAACATGAATTAATCTGGTTTTATGGGGACAGCAAATAGTAATGATAACAAATAAACAATACATCGTTTCCTAAAAAACAACTTTCTTGGCTTATAGATGCCTTAAGCTTTCATTTTTAAACCACTCGTTTTTTCGACGTAAAACTTTCCTTATGGGACATGGTCTGAGGATTTACATGTTTTGCGTTGTTTATCCGACCGAATGTTCGACAACAACGATCCGATTGGGCAATTTTAGTCACGTGATAGTGAAGCGTTAAACAACATGGCCGTCTTTTTGTAAATTCAAACTACAGAGCCATCTTCAAAGCTCTTCGGACAAACATTGAGCGTTTCTCCTCCGGCAAAAAAACTGTTAGGAGTTTTTTGCCGACACAGAGAATTTGTAGACAACGCAACTGTCCCAACCGTTGGGACAGTTTGGGACAATATTCCAAAAATGTCTCCAATGAGCAAGACGCAGTCAGAGTCACACATACGCCCTAAAAATACACAGAACAAGTTCAAAGGTTACAGCGCTGAAATAAAGTCAACCTCAGATGACATAATCTGATCTCCAGTTACAACCGCACTGCGGATTCTGGTATGTTGATATATCATACAACGCACCATTTGCGGCAGTAGGGGATGTAGCTCAGTGGTAGAGCGCATGCTTTGCATGTATGAGGCCCCGGGTTCAATCCCCGGCATCTCCACATGTTTTTCTTAACCGTGACACAAAACTTGCATGTTGTAACGATAGAAGCACAAATACTTTTGCATATTATGTAAGAGATCAGAGATTGGCAACCGTTTAGGTACGCATCAACGTTACAGTCTACTGTAGTATTAGCTAAATATGCCTCTTAAAGTAATTTTACGCATAGGCTGACTCTTCAATTTCATCTCTTTTAAGCAAGTTCGTCAAAGCCATTTGAGGGCAGGACAACACAGTATCTGCTATAAAATGAGACCTTGTCAAAACCTCACGTGTAGTGTTGCCCGTTACTCCTTTACCCACACACAGTGTGTGATAACATCTTGACCTAAAATCCCATTTAAACTTAACCATAACACATACACTTCTTCCTCAGGTGTCACACAAACATTTAAAAAGCAGTCACTAATGTTTGAGAGACAATATTCTATTAGGCTTTGATTGCAGGCCCATGACCTACACACACACACATATATATATATATATATCATAAATATTAAAAGTCAAGGTACCCAATGTGAATAGTTTTAATCGTTGTCGCTAGTCCATACATTTCTCAGTCTATTTCATGTACAGGTAGCTTCTTCCATCAGATTAAAAGTCTTGTTTATGAAAAAAGTCGAAATATAGCAGTCAAGTATTTCTGATGTTATTCCGTAAAGTGAAATGAAAATGAAAATGCTCAAGGGGCCTTTATCGAACCATACACATAAAAACACACACTGATGTCATGTGTTATAATGATTTGTGCTAAAAGACTTGACCACTTTGACCCCTGATTCACATTCATTTCAAAACAAACAAACAAAACAAATCAACAGTAATATTACATGTCAGCTCAGTATCTAGGAGTCGAAGTGTATTGTCTTACACACGTTTTGTCTGCTAGTTTGGCCAATTCAGATGAACAGCCCCTTTTGGCATTATTGGTCTTTTACTGCCCTCTTGTGGTCTAGAATAGAATAGGCACACAGTAGATAAATTGAAAATACTCAATGTAAGTACAATTTGTTTCAAAGTCCTCTTTACAGACAGCTTGAGCAACATCTGCACTTATTTAACCATAATTTTTCTTTTAAAAAAGTATTTAGATTTGATTTAATAGAAAATTAAATAATATCTTAATATCTGGTCCTCCTGCATCCCCAATAAAGGCCAAGGATTCAAAGCCAACCTACAACCAAGGACAACAACATGAGGGACATCTGGGACAACATGAAAACCATCACCGACTGCAAAAAGAGCCTCACTCTCATCTGGAGAAGGGTACCTATACTGTGAGAATCATGTTTTTCTTTATTTTTCCAGCGCCTTTAGTACCATCCAACTCCCCTTACTGAAGACCACAGTATGTCAGACTAAGGGGCTGCACATCTGAGACTGTGGTCAGCTGCATGGGAGCTCCACAGGGTAGGGTGCTCTCCCCTGCACTGTTCACCAATTACACCTCTGACTTCCTGTACAACTCTGAGCTCTGCCATGTGCAGAAATACTCTGACGACACTGTAATTATGGGGTGTATTAGAGATGGACAGAAGGGGGAGTACAGGAACCTGGTGGAGGACTTTGCAAGGTGGACCAAAGGGAACCATCTGCTGCAGAACACCTCCAAAACCAAAGAGATGGTCATTGACTTTAGGAGGACCAAGCACCAGCTATGACCGGTGGACATTGAGGGGGGTCAAGACTCTCTATCTATCTATCTATCTATCTATCTATCTATCTATCTATCTATCTATCTATCTATCTATCTATCTATCTATCTATCTATCTATCTATCTATCTATCTATCCATCTAACGCAGCAGTAATAAATTATATTCTAAACCCTGCCTTGGATGAGCAGTATAACTAATGGATGGATAAATTGATTGCATTTTTTATTAATTAGATTTTTATCTCATTATTAATAACCCAGTGTCTGTCCAATCGGGATGAACACGGATTCCACAATGGCTCGGAAACCACTTTTTGCCATTATTGACCTTAGACTGTCCTCTTGTGGTTCAAAATGGAACAGGCATGCAGCAGATAAATTGAAAATATCAACACCACGTAGTGATACTTCACAATTTGCCTCAGATTCTTGAGAGACATTCAGGCAGGTGCGCCGTATAAGGGGAAAAGTTAGGACGATTCTAAGGGCCCTTAACTGCCAGGGGGCCCAAAAATTTGGAAAAAAAACAGTAAATAGTAAAAAAATAAATTATTATCCCTTCATCATTAATACAACATTTTATTCAAAATATAGTAATAAACTAACGGTCTCTTTGTCTGTAGTTGCTTTTGAGAAAAAGTAAACATTCCACCCACCCTGTATTATCATGAAATGGCTCGGCCGTGCCGGAGCACATAGGTGCTCGCTACTAGAGGAGAGTTGGCTATTGGTTACTGGACAGTTTGAAGCATTGAGTGACTCAGCCTGTATTAAAATTACAGTCAATATTAAAATAATACCTTCAAGTCAGACTTAATTATGGCTGATTAATGACATCTCCAAACAGACTTTATTAAGCCTCTGAGGGCCAAATTGTTTGGGTAAAACCAAAACACAGTAATGTGCAAACAAATAGACCGGGGAGGTAAAAGGAACAAAAATATATAAATAATATAAATAAATGAACTCGGTAAACACATTGGAAGATCCAATCTAGTGTGCAGGTAATTTGGGTCAACATTCAGCAGGATTCAGTGCTGTTTATTTTTTTCCATGGTGGATGCTGTTGATTTAAATCAAAAAATTGTTGCGACTGAAACTTTGGTGACGATTGAAGCTTTGAATGGGTCCATTGGGTCCTGGTGACGTAGTTGCAGCAGTTGTGCAGGGTTGGCATGTGGTGGTGGGGCCCAATGTGATATGTTTTCATGGGGCCCAAAATCCCTGGCTGTGCACCTGCTGGGAGGAGCCAGCTGTTTGAAGTTAGGCTTCTGTACTTACTGTGTCTGTAAGATTTTATTGAAGGGATTCATAGCAAAATGTAAACAAGATGTTCACATAAACAAAACAATATTAAGTAAAAGACAATGGTCCAATAATAAATGGAACTCAACATTTTAAATATGGTTTGAATGTTTACAATGTTTTTGTGGTTACTCTTTGGATATTGGTGAAGCCATTATGGAAAATGTTTCCTAAAAATGAATTACAGAACATATAAATCAAAAAATAAATACATTTAATAATATTTTACTGTAAGAAAGGAATGGATTTGATATCATCTTATCTCAAATTGTACATGAAAGTGGTAATTCTGTAAATGCAGTATATTTTCACACCTCTCACGTGATAAGGAGTGTTTAATGTCCTGATGACCATTACATGACCTTTAATAGTGCTATATTTTACTTCAAAGGTAGGAGTGTGTGTCTGCTGTCCAGATAAGGTCTCAACAGAAATGTAAAGACACACAAGATTGCTTTCTCTCTTTCTCTTCTCGTCAGACCTATGTTCATCCCAGGAAAACTTCATCTACTAATGTAAAGCTGCAAGCCACAATCCAGAGGACATGAAGAGAGTGGCCAGGCAGATAAACACTATGATGTTCCTCACTTACAGATCCTCTTCTAGGGGGACACTATAACAAACAGCAACAAGAAAGCGAGGATTGAGACTTTTTAAGTGGTAAATCACAAATTTCAGGCCTTCTTATGGTCACATTAGGGAGAAGCATTCTATTTAATCATTTTTGGGACTGAACCCATTATTTACTACCATTTATCTGCAAATTTGGACTTTACAATGAGTGTTTGGGTACTGAAATGTGTACACTGGAAATGTACCTGTAATGGTAGACCTATGAACAGGTCTAAAGTATACACAAACAAGGAGCAAGGGGACTTCATTCCATGGCTGTTCTATACAATTGATCGAGATGAATCCCAAAAAAAAAAAGAACTCAGCAGTATGTACATAAGTGTGTAACTGTACAAGGCATTTGTGTGGGCGCGTGTGTCCGTGCAGCAGGTCTGCATTCCTCAGGGATAACCTTATCTCCCTCCTGCTGGGCTTATGGACCTCTGAACTGTAGGGCAACACATGTACACACATTCCAATTCACCGCCACAAACAGCCAAACAAACACACAGCAGTGACACGCTGAATGCATCACAGCACACTGGAACTTTCACTCATTTGTCAAACATTTTCCAAAATATGCACGTACACGCGTTCATCATCAGAGACAAATTAATAGGAGTCCCCAGTTGAGGTGGTAGATGGCAGAGAGCAACTCGTTCTACACAAAAGTAGAATCCAACATCCTGGGCCGCTAATCAGAATAAACTGTTTTCTTTCAGATTCAACAGGAAGATTGTTGCGTTATCACACCCACCCACTGACACTGGGAACTATCCATTGAACCACAAATGAGGGTCTTCGTGCTCAAAAAGGACTCTGGTCACCAGGCTTAGGGAGCATTGATTTTGTCAGGTGTTTTGTCTGGATAATGAAATGCATACACTCTAAATGTAAATGTGGCTGAGTGGCTGTTAACTGTTGTCTGAAGGAGACTGAATGATGACAATGCATCTGATTGTTCAAGGCTCATCAGCAGAGGTTTTACAATGTAAAACATATAAAGCAGGATGATAGAAATTAGTGGAAAAATGTGATAAAATATAAAAATAATTCATTTTTTACTCCCTTCTCGAACTATTAGAGAGTATAAAGTTTGTAATTTTCAGACATCCTAATATGTTATATCACAACTTTTTAAAAGAGTGTATTAAACGTCAACATCCTTCTTTCTTCTAATGATACATATATTATACTTACAGTATACTTATAATTAAAACATGACGGTACAAAACCAAGGTTCTATTATTTCACCTGTTTTCCACGAAAACTTATTTAAAAATATTTTTGTACGCCAAAAGCTGTCAGAATATCAGATAGAAAATTTTTCAAAAATTGGAGCAGTGTCATTCATCTCAGCCACAGTTAAATGAATCAATAAATTGTGGCCATAATTTACAAAACCTTTGTATGTACTAATTTCTCAGCAGTTCTCAGGTTGTTATTTTCCCCCATAAGGCGTCATCATTAATCAAAAAGTGTGAGTATGAAGGGATCCATTTCACTTGCATTTTACTGCAGTACATTTTTGGCTTAAGTGAGTGAATCCTGCCTAAGATTGGAACGATAGCAGATTTGTCTTTTAGGCTCACCTATTTAAAGCTTGAGGCAGAGGCTTGTGAACACAGGCCGCTGTACCCCTCAGGCCAGAGAACAGATCATCTGTTCTGCAAAAATCTTTTCACATCTTCACGTCGGCCCTCTACGCAAACCTTTTACTCTGCTAAGGCAAACTGGTGGTCAGATGGATGTATGCTGTGGTCATTTTTGTGTTTGTGCACACATGTGAAAGAGAGACATGATCCATGTGGATCATCTGACTAACATCACAGGATGCTGGGTGGATGATGGTGGATGATGGTTGCAGGTCTCCAGATTCACCCACAGAAGCACATTCTCCCCTTCAAATTACTTTCACGTGTGTCTTTGCTGTTTTCCTTTTGTTTTTACTGCTGCCTTGACCTCGTGACCCCCCCCCCCCC
>OMNV01005094.1:16351-27567 GCA_900303265.1 Brotula barbata | reverse complement strand
TGGTTGACTCTATAATAAAGGTAACAATGTGAGTCGCTCGTAGGTGGGAGTCATGTCAACTGGAGTAACTGCCATTAACCACAAAAACAAAAGTAGTCCAGATCTGGGATCATTCCTTGTCTCTGTTTCAGCAGTGTGCCTCTACTTTGGTTCCACACCTCTACCATCAGCATGCCAACCAGCTATTAGTCTTAATGCGTGGTGCATTTGAAAAGAAGAAAGGGGGAAGTCTCGAAAATAAAAATGGAAAATTAAAAGTTTCAGCTTCACTCGGGAAGGAATACGTCCATATATCCATCAATATAATAGAATAGACTAGAATAGGGGGCTGTGTTCATAGGCGAGCACTCGGTGATTGGTCAGCTCACATACTCTGGCCAGGATCCAACCTGAAAAGACTACCTGGGACCATCATATGGGCTCACCACGCTAAAAGTGCACATAAGAGGGATGCAAAGTCCAACGGGCAAGGGGAACAGGCAGAGTGTTTTCAGGCGTTCAGGGCAGCAGAACTGGCTTTTGAGACATTGAATATCACATACCAACTAGACAGATAGAATCTCTGGAGACTCACGGGTCCCCAGCTGGTCACCGCACAGGTGAAGTCCCATTGGATAAGAGGGTCACTTCAATGCGACTACAATTTGACCTCCACTGAAGAGGAGAAAGGGATGGAATAGTCTCAGGGTCAGAGTCTAGTTCCTTGGCAGAGGTCACTGAGGTTGTTGGAAAGCTCCAGAAATGGATGAGTTCTGTCAAGAAAGGCTGAATTCCATGAATGTTTTGGGGGTCTCTTGTTTGGCACGACTCTGCAATGTTGCATGCATATTGGGAACAGTGCCTGGCAGACAGGTAGACAGGTAGAAACGGCATTTTCCCAACCTGTCTACATGAGTTTTATGGATTCAGATAAGGCGTTCTGTGTGGAAGGCGCTGGGTAAGAATGGGGTTCCAGGGCCTCTTCTGTAAGCAATTCAATCCTTGCACACTCAAAGCGAGAGCTGTGTCCCTATTCTTGGCATAAGAGAAGTTTGTTCAAGGTGGGCATCAGAGTCTGACAAGGTGACGCCTTATCTCCTCTCCTGTTCATGGTTTCCATGGACAGGATATAAAGGCACAGTGGGTACCTGAGAGTGGGCTCATGCTACATCTCTCAGCTAGGCTTGGGAACGTCTAGAGGTCCCCCAGAAAGCCTGGAGAAAGTTAGTGGGGAATGGGATGCCTGGCCCTCTGTTACAATATATAATATAATATAATATAATATAATATAATATAATATAATATCAGTATTAAGTTTGCTTGCATTATAACTCTGTGCTACTATTTGATTTAAAATTTCCAAAAAATTCATCATGAATGAAAACATGATCATATAGACATATCATACATACTGAAGTAATGACAGTCCACTCTAATGAATAATAATGAAAACTATTAAAAGAAAATATAATTAAATTATATGTAAACTAAACTCATATGTTGACTCACATGTTGGCAATTTTTTGTTTTAATAATTTTCTTGAATCTTTGAAAAGCTTCAAGGAGAAGAAAAAGGAAAAGCTCTTGGTCTTTCCGTGTTTTGAGCCAGTCAGAAAGTTGGTGATCGTGGTTTCAAGTCCCTCAGGTGGGTGTGAAGAATCTCTTCACGAGCAAGGAGCTGACACGATTAAACGATCCGCAACATCATCTTATCCTGAATTTTTTGGACAGGTACTAAGAATACCTTACAGGACACAATACATCACTTAAGATGATGTATGTTTGTCATTCATAAGCATTTATGGTTCAGAGGTGCTAATCTAAAGTAATTTTATGTGTTCATGTGGACGGTGAGCGAAAGAATGCACAGACGGTGGGATGATAGGAAGGAAGAAGGGGACAGAGAGTCCCAGCATGTGTATACTTGCTTACGCAGATAACATCATTCATGCTGTGATTAGAAGTTGTCCATATCACTGAGATGAGTCATACGCAACTGAAAGTCACAAAATCACATGACCCACCGGGGTCTTCTGTGGCCTCTGTCCTTTGGCCACCCTGAGGCAGAAAATTCGATGCAGCCAGGTGAGCTCATCTCGAAGCACACGGTTCGAGCATACGACAGCAAACGGCTGGTGGAATTTTCCAAACAGCCTTAAGGAAAAGGATTTGTGTATGTCTTGCCTGTTTGGTGCTCACTGAGGAAACTGAGACCACGAACTGAACAGGCTTCACATGAGTTTTGAGACATCTCCTGATTTAATCAATTTCTGGCAGACGGGTCACAGGACCTCAACCCTACTTCAAACGATTTTGAATGAATTGGAAAATTATCTAAGTCTGCTATCTTTGGTAGACTACAAACTAGTCCCTGAAAATAGGATCAAGAAAAAAAACCTTGCAACTTCCTTTTCAGGGAGAGAGGGCCAGGGTGTGGTGACTGATAAGATGGAAGAGACATTTCTTTCTCAACCAACCAAGAAGTATGGGAGAGAGACAGAGAGAACCCAACTGACTTGGAAAAACACAAAAAATCCTGACAACATCTATCTGAAGTCACTGAGGACAGACGGACAAACTTGTGTTTGCTTTTAGATTTTTGGAAGGTAAGGAGCGGGACAGAGGGACATCAGCGAAGATCTGATGTGGTCAATGTGCTTATGCAATGTGCTTAGGAGCAACACACACACAACACAAACACAATTAGATCTCCTATCTATGTCCATAAATAAAGGGCTCTGAAACTCAAAACTGAGTCAACGTGTTCTCAAAAGTTTCCGGCAGCAAATTTATGGACATAAAACAGAAAGTGATGTAATGTCATACTGAGTTTCCGTTTGGAGATCTGAAAAATATGCCACTGTGTTGAGGAAATACCACTGAAGTTCCACTTGAACTGAGTTTATCTTGTTTGTTTGTAGGAAATGTCAGTATCCAAAAACAGCAGATCACACCACTGTTGAATCATGGCAACAGCAGCAGCGAGAACAATAAAAACAATGACAACATCAAGAATAACACTAATACTAGTACTCTAAAATTAAAAGATAACTTTGCATTATTTTATTTTTACAGTGCTAGGGCTGAAACGATTCCTCGAGTAAATTGAGTGATTCGATTAGGAAAAAGCCTTGATGCAGTCCAGTACAACTATACGGCGCTCTGTGTTTTGTATGGGTGGTTATTTCTTTGCACTACGGGCTTACGTTACTTCCGCTGTTGATCGCCTAAGCAGCTGTAGTAAGGGCCCGTTCATATACCGTGCGTGCTGCGTGAGGCTCTGAAACCCATTCCTGCGTGCGGCGTACCGAGCTGTTTTTCGGAATAAATGTGTGTTTCGAAGATCAATAAAGTCTGAACTACTATGTGTTTCGGTGATGGCTGAGCGGTGCGACAAGTCTCCGAACTTGTCTCTTGAACTCAGGAGGAAAGACCTCCGTTGAAAACACCTTACCAACCGTACAGGTATATCAGGTGGGTTTCAAGTAGGTTGGCAAAATGTTATGTGTCCCCCCTCAATACATCTTCCTCGCTGGCTAAAGGAAACGCCGGTGATTATGTGTAAACCCCGCCTACATTTTGCATGGATCTTTGCGCTGTGCGTTGTACGTCCTGTGTGAAAGGGCCCTAACGTGGACGCGAATCGCGGGTTACAAAACAATGGAGGAAGAAGGACAAGAAAACAGCGAGAGACAAAGAGAGGAGACACGCCAAAGAAAACGACACAAAGTGTGTGATCATTACAAGGTACGACGAAAAGAAAATATAATTCAGTGTGTATATTACAAAATGGAGTTAGCAAACCACAACAGCACGTCCTCAATGCTGCAGCATCTAAATAGAAAACATCCCGTGTATGCGTTGAGTTCAGCGAGCGCACCGACACAACAAGGTGAAGTTAACGTCACGTTTAATTGCATTTAACCTTAATCAGTGATTGCTAGCTGAGATTCATGAGGTATAGAAAGAACGTACGTGTATAATGGCTGATTAATAACAGAAATCAGTGTCGTGGCTAACGTTACCTGGCGATGTATAATGTGAAATTCTCTCATTTCAGAGACTTTTCTTATTTTCTCCTTTATATATTACTATTGCCCATAAATCAAGCTAAAGCAATTCAATGAAAAAACACAGTATTTCTTATCCGATTACTCGATTAATTGCCAGAATAATCGGTAGAATACTCGATTGCTAAAAGACTCGATAGCTGCAGTCCCTTTCTCAAACTCAAGGTTGCTTCACAGATCAACAGCAATAAAGGGTTAAAATCCAACAGATCAGACTATATACAAGCAGACATACACACACAGGCCAAATCGAATCAAAACAAACAAATTAGTTGGACATTGAAACAGGACACATGAGTATTTCACAATAAAATATCACATAAAGGTACTGGAGAAAAGGTACACTTTTTAGGGAAAAGATGACATTTGAACAGGGTTACAAACATTAAATGATGTTGGTTGGATGTCATGTGTACAAACATGCGTCACTGTAGCTTTACACAGTAATCTCCTCACCAAAACCGGATTTTCCATCTTTTTAAACTCAGGACTGATTCACATTCAAACAAGGCCATTGCATCAACTTGTTTCATCTCTTAATCTCCCTGACTGACAGTAATCTAGTGCTTCCTCCTAAACACTCATCTGTTAGCTCCAACAGATGGGTACGGCTCTCCGATTAAAGTGGCATTACGATGATTTAGCTTTCCTTCCTGTATGTTTGTGTGCATCTCTTAGTAACTTTGTGTGGCTAAAAACCCACCATGGAGCATTAGCATTCCTCTGAATGGAGATGGAGGTTTGCTTTTTTTCCACACTTGCCCCACTTCTCACACGATCGCCTAATATCAGCATTGGTCTTTCTCAACTTATTCCAGTCATTGTTCACAAACCGTGCCCCAGTTTGTGATTCATGATGACATCAGACGCACTACCTTCTCGGTAAGTAATCATACGGACTGGAAAAGCAACACTTACGAGAGAAACTACAACCAGAGACCACACCCCGATAACCCCGATATATTATGGCAGTGAAATGGCTGCATGTGCCTGGAGGGCTCGGGGTAGGTAAACCACATGAGATGCCACCACACCCTCATACTGCTCTCTTCCCTCTTCTCTTCCATAAATGACACTAGAAACTGACTTTCCAACCTGAAACCTGACACTTATAATTAGTCCTGTGACTCTGTCTCCCCCTTTTCCACCAATCTAACTTACAGGAAAACTCGGTGTTCAGTGTTTTCTCTGCGATTCTCTTGAACAAGAGGGCAGACCGTAGCCAGGAAAATGATCAGTAACAGTTGTTTAATATGATTTGAGTTTATTTATATAGTTTTACTGACCTTCCACTCTATTATCTGTTCGTAGTGGCTATGTGGAACCTGAGCTGGTTCAACTAGACTGAGAGAGAAGGCACGATTGGCTTAGATTCATCCCTCTGGGCTATTGAATGTTGTTTAGTGACATCAATCACTGAGCAAGAGTGAGTATCACATTTACCAACTCACCATAACATTACATACATTCTGTGATATGTGTGCTGGTTCACCATCAGCTAACAATCAACGAGTATTACACCACATGCATATGAGGGCATCTAGTCCATATATCGCCTTAAGAAATACTACGCTGTGGGCGGCAGGTTACAGCACGAACAAAATGTGTCATTTTACTCCAAAAACGGTAAGTAGGTCACGCTACAACGATGGCACATTAACAGATATATTGTTTTCCTTTACACTGACAAGAGGATGAAGTTAAAGGAACAGCTCACAAGGAAAGTTATTGTCTACGCTGCCAAGCCAGCTCTAAACCAATCCTTCACAATATCACAGAGAGAATAACTTGGCTGAACAAACAATCCGTGTTTAAGGCTTCAGTTCTAAGGAGACGAGTCCTTGGCCTGATTTGAAAAAACTGTCGCACCGAAACAAGGCCAAATCGATACCAAATACAACCACTTTCTGAGCACCTCTGGAATTCTTTCCAGTTCAAACAAGACAGTCTGTCTTGTCTTGCTCGGTGTCTATGACTGGAGACAAATGAGGCTGGGCGACGCGTCAACCACAGGTGTAAGCCGGAAAGTTGAATACAGTTTGCTCTATGCCCGACATGTCCCAACTGTTATCGGGAAGGAGATAAAAAAAGTTGGCAGATCTAAAGCTGATCCTTGTTGAGAAACCTCCACACCCTTGGCACCCGACTCCATTTTAGTGAAGCAGAGAAATGTAATAATACTACGTTTAAGCAAGGTAAACAATGTGTGGGCAATGAATCACTTGCAGATGTTGTGTACCACAGCCGTGGCAAACCCCGGGACCACATTTCCTATGGCGGTGGACGATAAAGATCAACATAGTTTGCTAGATGCTTTCTGTTGATGTGACAACAGCCAAGAGCAGATCTGCAGTGCGTCTTCATCCAGAGGTGGCTGGGTTGCTCGTATTTTCCATGGTTACAGCTTGATCAGAAAGCAAATTCAGCAACCACAGCCACATCTGGTCATCTGGTTATTGGCTGTTGTATATTCATACTCTTAGTAGTTTGAGACTGAAATACTTTTTATTCAACTTTACTGCAGTTAATGTAATGCTTTTCCTGTAGATGGGTTTGTAGGGAGCATATGTGTAATTGGAAAACAACATTTGCAGAAGGACGACATTTACAAAATGTCAGCTTGCATACTCTCGGCATCCTATAATACTAGCCTGAAGTCAGCTTTGGTGAGCCCAACCGTCCACCCACACCCCAGAGCTCGCCACGTGATGTCAGCAAGATAAATGTGTGTCATGTTCTCCTGCTTTATTCTGCTAATCCGTACGATCGCACATTACTGCACATCTTTTCAAGTCACAACACCCACATTAAAAATAGATTATGGAATTAACAAATTATGGCGACTAATTTGTAACATTGTATTACTCACAACAAGCAAACAACGCGTTTATTCATTTTCCGGGACGTGTGACTAACAAGGATAACGCATCTGTTATGTTCAAAGACACATTTCAGCAAAGGATGTTTTGAGAAAAATGAAATAAGACGACGGATGAATCAGAGCAGGGAAATGCCCATAAGAAACGAAAAGGGCAAGGCAAAACCACGGGCGACCATTTCAAGTTCAAACTGTACGCTAATGAAGCCGTTAAACGGACCACTAAAAATATCGCTCCGCTGAACGTTCACATGAAGACGTTATCCGTTCTGACAACAACCCCTAATTTCCGCTTCCCTCGCACCAAGTGCAACATCACCCAACGGCGCCAATGCACGCTCCTTTCAGGGTCCATGGGAAATGTTTGGTGTGTAGATGACAGGGAAAATCCCGGGTCACTTCACTCAAACCCTTTTAGTGGGACATCTATTTTAAATTCGCTGTGCATCCTGATATAGATGTTAGACCACATTTGCTGCATACAGCAGCACAGTGTGTGTCATGGAGCGCACGAGAGTTCAGCTGGCACTGGTCAAAACATTCCTCTGCCAGACCACACAAACTAACCACTGTATGCCTCTCAAAGGCTACAACAGGAGCTACAAAGAGCCCAAAGATGGAAAAGTAACCGTTGCAGGGAAGACACCACCAGCATGAAAGATAAAGGTGGCGTCGCTGTGTGGAGAGAAAAGTAAAGAAAGGTAAAACAATAACAGAGATTCACAAAGGCAACTTCAAAGCAACGTCAACTTACAGAGTTGAGAGTTAAAGTTTGCTCCATGTATGGTGGCGCGTGTGTGTGCCTGGCTTGTCTTCAGCGCTGCTCCACACGCCTGGTGTGTATAAACGAGTCCATCCGCTGGAGCTCTGTGATGTGTGTGAATCTGTGTTTGCAGTAGACAGAGGGAGAGAGGGAGAGCTCAACTGTGCAGGAGAGAGCGTGCAGGAGAGATGAAAATCCTGACAGCTACTGGGAGTTCAAAAGCTCCCTCTCTCTGCTGCTGGTTCCTCTCTCCCTCCCTCTTGTTTGTTCTCCTCCCCTCTCTCTCTCTCTCTCTCTCTCTCTCTCTCTCGCTGCTGTAAATTCCTTCTCTTTCCCCCTGTTTACCTCCCTCCCTGTCTCTTGTCTTCATGCTTTCTCTACGCCCACAGGATAGATCTCTAACCACAGACGTGCAAAAAACGAGCGGCTAATATCTTCGCACCTACAAAGAGAAAAGAAACTTAACACTCACGGAGATGCAAATGTGCCCCAAATTTCTCACTGAGGCATCCGTGTCGAGATAGAATAGTGCATTAACTACATGTACCGACACGTCAAATGAGATTGCAACAGAGTATCTGTGAACACAACGAGAACAGTCTGCTAATGGTGTCATCCCCGCAAAGTTGAACACACTGTCATCTGCTGAGCGATCTGGGTGCAAAGCATCTGTTTTTGGAGCTAGAAGCTGTGAGTCTGTGATGAGCTCAGTGTGGGATGTGGGATGTGGGGGCATTTTCAATAGAACCCTGACAATCTCTGTGTGGAAGAAATACTGGGAGATACAAAGGACCACATTCTTTGACATGCCCAAACATAAGGAGATCTGACTACAAAGGCCCAGCATGCTTCAAAACGATTTTCTCGCCTCATCATCAGATAGCGAAAATAAACCTACACACACACACACGCACACAATTAATAAGATACCAGTTTTTCCCTTTGCCGAGGCAGAAGGGCACACATCAACACATGTCCGAAAGCTCAAGACTCCATAACTATGCCATTCTGAATTGGTGCGTGGGTTGCCAAAGCTACATGTCGGCGTCTTTGTAATGGCAAGAAAAATAACAAGCATTGCTCGTTCCTGCACTAGCTGCTCTGACGCACATCACTGACCATGGAAAAAGCAACATGGCCACACGTGTCTAAATTGTTTTCAACCTCCTAATATCTTAGAACAAGGCCAGATCCAGGGGTTATCCGCAGGGGTCTGGCCTAAGCCCTGATGGAGAACTTTAAAATAGTTTCACAGTGTCCTTGTGAGTCCAGATGCGAGCAGCGACTAGGAGCTTATCACATGAGAACAGTCCTTCATAACATCCTTCACAATACAACCCTGGTAAGAAAGTCCCGCAGAAACAGACCACTGATGTGGAGGGACCTCTTCCCCCTACATCCGTGGGTAGAAGCAGCAACTCTTACCTATGTGTTATTCATTACATGGACCTTATTGCTAATTCCACGGGCTAAGGTCTGCTGAGGCAGCGGCTTTTTCAAAATGGATTGTCTAATCTCTGATCATGAACCCAGAATGAAGCTCAGCCCCTGAAATGAGAGCCCAGGGGCAAGTGCTAGGTGAGGATCTAATTACCTCTGACAACCATAAAAGTCTCCCTGTGGCGTTACCAGCCTGAAATATATACGACTACCATGACGCCATGGGTAAATGAATGTTCTCTATTAGCCATGGCTTGAGTAGCTATGTTAAGGACGCCTCATGAGAATTGTTAGTAGTATGCTTTTGTTATGTTACAGCAAGCATCTAAAATCCTCAGCGTGGCGCTCTTTAGTTTGAGCAATTAGCGACAAAAAGTAGCAGCAGAATGGATTGGAATTCAAAATTGCCTTTCTTAGTGCGCGGTCACGTTTCTACATAAACCAATAACACAAGCAGCCAGAAATAGAGCTACTGGGACATTGATATTAGGACAACCCAATTAAAATAAAGAGTCTACTGTACACACAACAAACACCTTAAATTGACAAAACTCACTTTAATAACACTGTAATCCTGCAACCTCATAAATGAATAATATTACATAATATATTAAAAACGTGTTGTCATCATATTCAAGAGCTCATTCTTAGTGCTCCTTGGACGTTCAAGTGTAGACCTTTCATTTTCCAGCCAACGTGTCAGAGCCCGACGCACAGACACCATCATCCGTACTAACACGAGAAAAGCCAGTGGCGGTCGACATCAGCGACAGGTCCATCAGATCAGAACGGCCTCAGAACATCCGTCAACGTGGACCCTGACAGATCAGAGCTGTCAACTTCAGGCACTATGGTCGCACAGAGCCTCGCTGAACAAAGGAAACTCAGCTGAACCACAAGGATAAAAGCACTAGGCGCCCTTCCTCCCAAAGTGTTAAGTATAAAGTTAATTAGAACTCTGTTATTTTCAAAATTTGAGTTAGCAATGACGGTTTCGAGATCAAGCATTAAAAAAATCTTCATTTCCTTGGATATAAACACAAAGTTATGGTCGGTGTAATTAGAAACCATTAGGATTTGTAGAGTTTTGTCTAAAATCACGAGCATGCTGTGTGCAAATGATAACAAATGAAAGATGGAAAGAAAGCAAAGACGTTGGGCTATGCAAGAAGAAAAGCTGCAGTTTTGCAGCTGCAGCTGTTGTCGACTTTTATAGCTGCCTTTAATCCTGCGGCCGTACATCTTGGGCAGACTTGCTGAAAACCTGGAGCTCTTTAACAACGGCAGTGTTTAGTGTGTGTTGGGACAATCCTAAGGAGGACGTTTGTGGTGTGCCTCCCTGAGTACAAATGTGTGGTCAGTGGGTGTGTCTGTGTGCGAATGTGACTAATAATATGGATCTACAATGCAGTGTGCCATTTGTTGGTTTGTGATTGTGTCTGTTCAAAGAAAAATATTATCTGCGTGCGCGTGTAATAATGGTTTATGTGTATGTGTGTGTGTGTGTGTGTGTGAATGACACGGCCGACAGGGGAGTTCGTCAGCAACATTAATTTGACAGAATGTGAGTAAAACGTTCAGTCACTCCATGGTGCTCATTAGAGAGGTCAAACAAACAGGGCCCTGCCTTGGGCCCACACAAAGACCACTTTGTGAGCCAGCGCTTGCCACAAGTTTAGCGGCAAATGGAGAGTTCAAGGCAACGGAAATGAAAGGGTGAAAATAGCTGAAAATGGAGCAGAATAAAAAAGGGAGATGGTGGAACTGAATTCTTACATTAGTCAAGCTGACCAACTTTTCTGCTTACAGGCACAAGATAATGGGAATGATAATGATACGTTCATAAAATAGTGAAAGCACACTGGTCAAATGAATAAATGGACTGGAGGCTAAATATCAGAAATGTATTAACCGATAAATTAAAAACTTTGATTTGTATGAAAGCGCTAATTGGTGCCTACCTCAAGATCATCCAGCGATCGTGCCAAGCTCAGACGTTTGGAGGAGCGCCGTCTTGAGGTACGGTTGACACCCATACCCCAAAACCTGGAGCCCTGTTAAAAGACAGATGGATGAGTAAAAAAAA
>OMNV01005094.1:3375-16108 GCA_900303265.1 Brotula barbata | reverse complement strand
TACTGTAAGACTGAACGTGTTTGTGTGCATAGTGTTTAACAGGCATGTCAGAAAGTCAGATGATAACTAATCATGGACCAAATTCTCCCCATTGTTATGACTGGATAAGATATGTCTAATGTTTGAAGTTGAACAAATAATTGCAGACAATTACCACTGCATGACATGGGCTCGGCTAGCCTGTAATTTGCCTGAGCTTCCTGTGCAGGATTGTCTTATTTCTGATCTAATGCAAGCTGGAGGAAAAGTGCACAATTCACAATGCTTCACTTAAACACACAGAGTGGAAAATTCCAATAAATGCCCTAAGCCTAATATAAGGAGATCACTCAAGATATTACAAACTGTATTATAGATTTTCCTTTGTTTAAATTACTCAGACATTTACAAATACAAAATTCCAAACAGCTGTTTGAAATAAAGGACAATGCGTTCATGTCAATGAAATTGAAGTATCACTGTGGTTTGGAAGAATTTAAAACAGAGAAAATGTCAGTTAAACACAGAAGCGTTTCCCTGGATCATTTCTCCAGGGCCAGATGGCAACACAGGGACATCTTGTGGACAATGAGACAGCAACACTTTGAGAAGCTGGTTCCCTCCATCCTCCTGACATCACTGACTTCGAACAGGTGCATTTCTGAGTTCAACTCATGGTCACTACCTACTGACTGTTGAATAGCATTATTGTGTTTTGTTTTTGGTGCAGCCAAACACAGACTTAACACTCCTGAAGTACCCGGAAACTCAGCTCTCTGTGACCATTTAATACTTCCTGTGTAGTGATTAATGTTGGATGAAGCCAAGCTTACAATGAAACAGTTGTAAGGATTTCTCATTACGACCTAGGGGAGAACCTTTGGGAACGAATGTGCTATGTAAAAGCAAAAACTCGATTCATCATTTACAGCAACTATAATTCTATAATCAATCAAATAAAAGTTTAAAGTTGTTCAGTGGCCAAAGGATTTTTGTTTAAATGGCGAGTATGCAGAACTGCACACAAGAAAACTACAGCAAAGTATTGTTGAGCTGACTTCGTAAAACGCAGATAACTGCTATACTCACGTTTTTGTGGCTGCAATCCTTGGACGGTTTCTGTCTCTGCTGAAGGAACCTTTTGGTCCATTCCTCTCTGGGAGGGAGCATCAAGGCCTCTGCTGACTGATATCTGTCTGAAGGGATTTGACACATGGGGGGTGGCAGGATGTTCGGGCTCGTGGACAGGCTAACGTTTGAAGACCAGGTGCTGGTGGACGTAGACTGAGGATCTTGATCGCCATTGAGCGACTTCGGCCACTTTTGCTTTGAAAACCACCTTTGGCTTCCTCTAAGGGAGCCTCCAAAGATGTTTGGCTTTTTACTCAGAGGCAGCGGAGGAGGTGGAGGTTTAAACTGGAACTCCAGTCTGGGTGGGGGCCCTCCATAAAGGCTGGTCAGAGAGTCAGGGCCAGGTAGTGACTCTGAAAGGGAATGTGTGCTGGTGCCCGTGCCTGTATTCAGACAAAAGTTTTGGTCATTCTTCTTAAGATTAAACGGTGTGAGGTCTTCATCCGGAAGATAATCCCATGGACAGCTGGGGAGGTGGGCCCCAGAGTGATTTTGAGTAGCAGAAGGGAAATCCCTGTCTGTTCTCTCCTCAGGGGGGGAGGCATTGCCAATTCCACTGTCTCCATTGCTGCTGGCACTGCCTTGTTTGCCAGTGCTGCCATTCTTCTTGGCCTGCTGCTGAGCTTCCATGTCCAGTTTGACCCGAAGTCTCTCCACACCCTCCCCCATGTCACTGTACAGGACCGAGACAAAGTGAAGGACATCGGGGGGAGTTTGAGGGAATTCCAAGCAGCCCACAGCATCTGGGTCTGGAGTACAGTCAAAGCCAAAGCGCGCAGCGATGGCTAGGTGGTCATCGTGGTGGCCCAGGTCTGGATCAACGAAGAAAACATGACACGAGGCTCGAAGAGGAGTGTCCTTGGGGACGCAGCCATTCATAATATGTGCTGTTGTAACCAGGCAGAAAAAACGAGGGTCCTCAGCACAAACTGCTCCTAAGACCAGGTTCTCAGACGGGAAGGCTGCCAGCACAGCCCCTGTGTCCTCACAAAGGCGAATGCAGTCATACATGATTTTCATCATTACCAGAGTGTGGGTATTCTGCTCTGTAGCCAGCAGACGTATTCGCTCGAGAATGGCCTTTACGCAGTCCTCCTCTGATTCAGAAGGGTTCAAAATCAGCTCAGTAGAGCTCAGGTAGCCTACAACCATGGTCATGTTTATAACACTCCAGTCTGGATTACTTTCTTCTGTGTCTGTAAAAACAGAGTCTGTGTCCCCCAGCTGGGCATTTTCCTTCAGCTGCTCGGTTAAAGAGCCCCACTCTTGGGACCAGTGTGACATATCAGGCTCTGACACCGGCCTCTGTCTGCTGTTAATTGCATGACTTGAGTTAAAGGAAGAATTGTTGGAATCGTCTGAGATAGTGCGTAGAACACTTGGCTTCTGGAAAAAACTCTTTCTCTCACCAACTCCAAATTTTGCATCATTAAGGATGGGGTTCCCCATGATGTGACCTTCAACAAGCACCACCAATTGTAAAGGCCCTTTGCAGCTGCCAATCAGCTGCACCACGGCCTCATGTGATGCAGTGGACACATCTGTTCCGTTGATAGCCATTATGCAGTCCCCCTGTTTAAGCCGTGCTTGGTCTGACGGACTCCCCTCCAGGATGCCACTCAACACACATGGCCGTTGTCCTGAAATTGTAAAGCCGTATCCTGCCCGACCACGGATAACTTCTGCCACCCTCAGCTCATCCACAGGATTTAAATTCAAGCGCCTCCTTGCACCCTCAGGCTGGCCTTGGATCCTCATCTTTGTGTTGAGAGACGCAATACGTGGGAACTGAAACACTTGCAGGTCGGAAGACTATTGTGTTGTTGGCATCCTATAATTAGTATTTGGACAGAAGACATTAAGAAATTACTTTTAAATTTGTTGAATTAATAAAACATCCCACCCCTTACTATTGGTCTGGGGGGGAAAAGTCAATATAATGGTTTATTAGCTTTGACATGATGTGGTGAAATACTGCTACACAATGACTGTAACACTGGATACTATAGACAAACACAGTAATGTACAGCATGCTGCCATATGAAGAATCAGGTCAAATGAAACTAAAATGTGTATGTTTAAATGTATGGGAATATGAAATGAAAAAAGAAATTTGCAGTTGCAAGAAAAAAATCGAAGTGTAATTTTATAGTGTTTTTCACAAGTATTGGTTGTAAATTAATCAAAAGACTATTCTGTCGAAAACCATGGTTCAAAAACACAGTTATACCCACTTTTTAGCTACACATAGAAATGAGAATGTAATTTAAAATAACCCATTCAATCTAAATGACTGCAAGGATACTCACGCCAGAATATTTAGCTAACTGTATTTGTAGCAAACCAATTTAACAATATAAATGAAATGCTATCAATCTTACTTTCGCAATTATCTGTCATTTCCCGTGGAAATCCACCCAGCTCCACCATCACCCACCAACCCAGCCTCCACAATAAAGAGCCAGCCGGTAGTAAACACAGCGCTGAATTCAATCACCGTTCGTTAAATGTTAAAAAAAACTATACAAACTACACTTATTTAGAGTTTTAAATACTGCAAAAGCCAATCAAGCCAACTATTATTTTTACAATTTATGAAGTTACATCAGAAAAGTAGCCAATGAAAACGATTGGCGATTACTTTAAAACAAATCACCACAATAAAGCTGTTTGAAAACTACTCCAATCTTAACTAACGTTACCTTTTCGACGTGCGTAATATTCCACAAACACGTCCACGGCTTTATATTTCCGTCGATAAAAGTCCAAGCGGGTACATTTTTACAGAAGAAGTCCAAATTGGTTTTATTTCTACTTTTAAAGCAATTTCCCCGTCGTTGTTTCAAGTCTGTACAGTACCGTGAACGCACCACCTTCTTCCATTCACTCGGTGGCGAGATTACAAAGCGTCTTTCACCATGACAGCGTAACGTATCTGTGACACGTGACTACCTCTGGCCAATCAGCGCGCTTGTCTCGTTCGATATTCAAACTTTCGAAGGGAGGTGATTGGCCGAAAAATATCACTTTTGACAGTTAATTCTGCAGTAAAAGTAAACATAGCCGAGTGAGTGTACCGTTTTTATTATCCAATAACACTAAAATATTATTATTTTTTTAGCCACTGTAAACAACACATTGGTCACAGTTGATCGTCTTAAATCTGAAACACTTAGTGTTTGAATGTGAATATCGAGTATTTAAAACAAGTGTAAATGAGGTATCTTACCAATACAATTTTGCTATGACTTCATTGTCAGTTGATTCTAGGTATTATCAAGTCCTCCACACTTGCCGCTCTCCCGCTTGTCTGTTACTCTTCAAGGTCTGTAAACAATATCTTTGTACCAAAGGGCTGCAACGGTTGCAAGGACATAATCACACACGCCCACATACAAACAATCACGTGACTAACGAGCAGGTGTAGCGTGAACTTGAATTCATATCAGGAGAAATATGTGAAATATGGCAACCTTGATAAATATGTAATACAGTAGGAGCATATAAAAGAGCAATGGGGACAAACACAACCAACTGAGTTCTCTTAAAATACAAAAACAAATAAGATATTGCCTCATTCCAAGTTTATTTCCTCCTCTCGTTTGTATCATGTTCACTTAAAATGGAGACATTACAAATTTGGCATATCAGTGTAGTTTAATCCCGCAGAAATGCAACAGGACATTCTCACAAGTAACAGCACTGAAATGTCAGGAACTTCGTCTGTGCTAAACCAATTTGCGTGTTGAGGTTTGCAATCGTACCTGATCGTAAGGCCGAAATGACAGTGACAATGTTACGGACTCCATGACTAGTTTTGTGGTTCCAAGCAGGGAAACCATGGAGTCCCCTCAATATGGCGTTTTAAATTCAGGCTGAAAACAAGACGCGTTGTGCAAGTCGTGGCAGACGGTAGAGTAGCTCACTCCTGTTTGAGGTCTTATTTACTGACATACATGATATATTTGATCATCACCATATAATGCATTTTTCATTGGTTACGTCCAGTCCTTCCAGGAGCAGCGGGGCTCCCTGAACTCACGAGAAAAACCCCCCTGGCATGGCATCAAAAGTTTGTGTATAACTATCCAGGGAGAGTGACAAAATGAAGAGATATGTCTTTGTATGGCAAGACTCTCACAGTGATCATAATAAGGTGGCGCAACTACCAGGATGAAGGCTCTGACACAGTGATACGTGACACAATGACGCCTCTGGACCATAACTGACATTCACCGATACTTCACGGCTTCCCCGCATCGTTCATCCCACTCTGACCCCATTGTCCTGCCACGACAGAGGGAGGCTGGATCATCTTCTCCAGAAGGTTCATCATGCGTTCCTGCAGCTGAAGACACTGGACCTGCACGAGGTTCTGTTGGTGCATGGCTCGACAGACCTCCCTGCACGTCTCCTCTACGGCACGGCTCATCGTCTTCTGCTGCTGTAGCATGGCCCGCATTATCCCCAGTTTCTTCTTCTTCATGGACAGTTGCCTCTTGTGACGTGTCTTCCTGGATTGAGCGGGATGGGAGCTGTGGAGAAGATATTGGAATTTCTGTATCAGACGACACCATCGCCAAGGAATGGAATGAGAGAAATAAGCCTTGAAAATACACACAATCACGAGCATCAAAAGGCTCTGTAAGCATGTAAACATGACTAATTTGTAGCACTAGAGTTGGTGAATGGATGACATTATCCAATGTCACTTTAACAACCTGCTGTTCCGGTTATTAGTGATACACACTCACTTATAAAATTAGTCTCTTGGCATTTTACCTGGAGCCCTGGGTGTGTTCACTGTCAGAGCTCAAGGAGTCAATTTCCTGTTTTATCTCCATATCATCTGAGGAGCCTGTGTACTCTGGCAGAAATCCCATCAGTCCTTCCTCCGAACGGGTCACCAGGTAATCTGTGGACTGGGAGGAAGTGGAAGGACCCGCAACGGAGGGCTGGAACTCTATAGAGGTCACCCTCCCATTTTCCACCGGCTTGGAGAGGATCTTCTCGATGGCCTTGTAATACGGCCAGTTTGATGTCTCTGCACCATCAGTCATGGTGGCTTTCAACCTCCTGTCAGAGCCAAACAGATGTTCGTAGTTCAGCAACAGCTGGACTGTGAAGTGTGCATTTCATTTCATTTCATTTCATTTCATTCATTGAGATCAGATTAGTTGTGCACTTACCTGTACTGGAAGGACATGTTGGTGATTTTCATCTTGATCTCCTCTTTGAAACGCTGTTCGCCAGTCAACTGGAAAAATCTCTGGGACATCTTCTCGTAAACTTTTGCATTCCTCTTGCTAACTTTCAGTTCATTGTGGTATTCCTCCCACACAAACAGGAGGGCTTTCATTTCACCGTCAGTCCAGTTGGGGGCCCGTCTGTGTTTCTCGGTGTGGACTGGCATGAGGAAGCTGAAACCCTCCTCTGAAGCCATTTTTAAATGCTTCTTATGGCCTGTTGTCTGTTGGTAAATCAGAGGCTTTGAAGGCTGAATTTGAAAGCCTTTTAGATCTGTCTTAGCTTGCCAGTGAGGGACTGACACATGCAAAGAGGCACACACACCTTTCAGCCTGTGCCTTTCCCCCTAGCTTAGCTGAAAGAGGACTCAAAATGGGGCCTAAAGCAGGAAAGGAATCCGGTTAAAAGCTTTTAGTGCTGAATGATGTCACTATGACATCATGTTGCCTTGGCAACCGCGAGGGAGGCCCTTCACTCTCCCTCCCCCTCTGCTGACCACTCCCACTCTCTCTCCTTTCCCTCCATTCTGCTCCACTGGCAGCACAAAAAGCTTTTAGCTGAAAGGCAGCAGGGCGAGCGCACCAGACTGCTGACAGTTTTGAAATACGAGACTCCGGGGAGGGAGAGGGAGAGCGAGCAGGCACGGGAATGTGCCTCCTTGGCAACAAGGCATTGGATTTGGTTGTTGGCCAAGGCTCTGCTGCATTTAAAAGCTTTTAATAACAGACAAGGCGTTTTGAGAAGGGAGAGGGAGGATTAGCTCAAGCCGGTGTGATGTAGAAAAGGAGGAAACACTTCCAATCTGCAGCAGACGGCTAAAAGGTGTTAAAAAGCTTAGAAAAATCTCTTAAGACGAGAAGACAACAAAGGTAACATGTGGTGATGAAGAATCAGGATTCCTGCAATGGCATACAATACGAATTAACCAACTTTCTATTCATAGCCTGCAGACAATGGACCCCATGCAGAAGGGGTTTCTCTCACCAGTTGTAGACCCCTCCCCCATCTCTCTCAGTCATGCTACATTTTCCCCCATTTCTCTCTCTCCCTTACCCTTCTCCCTCAGCCAGTACCAGTCTGCGCCACACAGCACAGATCACAGATTTCCTAATGCACGAACCGGGTTAAGGCCCCCACAGTCCCAAAAAGTCTGCATGTTTGCTTTTGCAGGCTCAAATGGACAAACGTAGAACTCACACCGCAGGCACACCCACCGTCCCTCTTAATTCACTTCCTTATTCGTGCCGCTAGTTCTTGTCACTCCGGCTTAACTCGGTTTTGCCCTGATTAGACCTCTAACCCATCTGCTGCTCGCTAACCTGACAGACGGTTGGTCCATTTATCATAGCACAAATTGGCAGCTTTAGCCAATCCATCACATCTGTCACTTTGAGGCAAATGTAATCTCCTGTTGCTCAAATGGAGAAGTAATTGAAAGTTGCTGTGCACGGTTTTCTGGGTGTTATTTAGTCGGTGAACAGTTCAAAGGCCTGTGTGTCAGATGAATTAGAATTAGGCCTTGCGTGTTTTCTTCTAAATGTTGTAACAGATACAGATTAAACACGGTTACCTCAGAGCTGCTTAATAAAGATTTGGGGCATATTCAAGGTGTGCCTAAATCCTCTTGATGTGCTCCATTGAAACGCGTTTAATCGTGTGATTATATTCTTTCCATTCATTACAGTAAAGTGGATCTAATCCAGACTAACAATCCCTGAGCCAGTGCCAGGCTAATCTGTAGATAAACATGGCACGTTCTCCTCAGGGTGTCAGTGGTGTAAATAAAGTAAACTGTGCAAAATTAGCCTTACGAGGTGAATGTTGATATGTTCTGGGTTGAAACCGCTTTACACAATAAATATTAAAATATTTAGTAGAAATAGGAGGAGAAAAAACACTTTAATGAAAGGTTTTTAGTTAAAAACAGAGCATCACTTTTAACCATTAAAGGGGCTTTATTTTCCTGTTCCATTATTGGATTCCATTAGTTCTTCCATATCATGTAGTCACCAATAAGAATAAGATGGTGGTTATTAATCTAATGTCATAATAGACGTAGAGAATAGATAGGATAGAGACTTCTTCATAGTTTTAGTAAAATACACTGTCAACTGTTACTGCTGTGCAAGAAATTCAAAAATACCCCTTCTACTTTGAATTATTCATCATAATATGTGGTCATACGCAAATTACTTGAATTTGCTACTTGCAGATATCGAACTATGTGCAGTCTCTGTCATAACCGTATTAAAACATAAACACTATACTGTCCCAATAATCACCCCAACATGTGACCAAACTCTAATTACCACTCATATGATTTTGTCATTTGTTAGAGGATAATTCAGTGGATTTAAGGTAACCAGAGATCAGAGGACTAACTTGAGAAAAGGTTCCTAACAGAGTCCTGTATCCAAAATATTCACCAATATTCACTTATCCATGGGTTCAGAGATGTGCTTAATATTATGACATACAACGAAAGAGGAAACCAGCACAGTAAATGATGTAAATTTGAACATTAGAAAAATGTTTAATGTAAATTTGTGCACATAAATCACATACAGTACACTGCATACATAAAGTATTATAAAGTATAAATGCTTTGAATGTCAGCCTACATTAGTATGTTAATACATACTCTTGTACATCTTGTCCAAAGTATCTCATCATAAACAGGTCAACAATGGACCTAATGCAAACTGACTGGACCATTTTGGCCAAAGCTGGATCCACATCAAGAAATAGTCTTTATCTTTTGCAGCTGCTAATGGCAACAACAACAACAAAGAAAAAAGAAAAGAAAACAGTACGTGACAAAAACAACATATGAGTCATTTCGTGTTGTGATTAGAGCGTTTGAGGCTGGTGTTTTCTACACAGAAATACAGTAGATACAAGCTGTAACACCTTATAAGACCAGGCTCTGTGCAAATCTGAAGCAGTGGGTCCCAGCTGGGGTTTAGGGACCGTACCGCTGGTTGTAATCCAAGCTAGTTTCTTCTACCTGTCCTCATCGTTAATGCAGACACAAGAAGACAAAGAACGATATTGATGCTCTGACGGCAAAAAAGTTAAGGAATGTCTGAACACTGACAATGACTGTTAATGATAAAAGGGATGGTAGACGGCATGAAAAGTGTCAGGCAAACGCTGGTACGCCGCCAGCTTTTCTTATCATCCCGCAGGATTCGTCTATGTCTGTCGCACAAAAAATATAAAATTAAGATGCAAAATGAAGATATAAAAGTGACAGAATGGAAACAATGTCATAATATACCAAGTTTACATAATATACAACAATACGAGTTAAAAATCAAACCTAAAAAGGAATGTAATTCTGGGAAATTACCACTAGAGGCCAGCAAATATCCATGCTCAGATATCCAGTTACACAAACATTAGAAGTATCTGCAATGAGAAGTGTCTTAGTTTCTGCTTCTGGACTGAAAAGGGTTAACATTTATTTTATTCTCGTGTCTCTTCTCCTCCACCACCTCCTGCTTCTTCTCGTTTTCTTCCAAATCTGCTCTTCCACCCGGCAGCAGCCACGGTAAATGCTCCGTCTAGTCAGCGAAACGTGTTACATTCTTGGTATTGTTGTTGGTTTCTCACAGTATAAATGACTGGTTTTTAAATCTAACACTGAATTGTATGCACACAGTGGTCTCAAACATAGAACATCTGCAATCTTGTCACTGCATCAGGAAACACATTTTTGCCCACATACTGAAACTGACTCATGCAGTCATAAGAGAAGTTTTCAGAAACTGCTGATTGCCCAGTCTGTGTCTCTGTGAAGTTTCAATAAAGAGTTTAAGGTTGTCCCGTCCTTTGCCTGCTTCCTTCACTCGCATCAGGAGCTCACTGGATTTTTTTTATTTTTTTTTGGAAAATTCAAGGCTCCGGTCTGGTTTGTTGTGTTCTGGTTCTGGGCCTCCGTTCAGTCTCTTGGTAGACACTCTTCCTCTGTGATCCCCTGAGCTTTCAGCTCCTCCAGAACGTTGTCCAAGTGCCCGGGGTCGGGGTAGCCGTGGCCTGTCAGGTTGGAGCCGAACTCCGTCTTGTGGTGCACCTCGTTCCAGATGACCGTGTCCGACTCGCCGGTAGTACTGGACGTGCCCACTGAGAAAATGAGCCGGCGGTCCCACGCCACCAACAGCAGCCTCAGCACCTGAGGAGGAGAAGGACACCGTTACGATCGTGTCGTGTTCGTACCCTGGAGAGATTGCAGAGAGGACGCGGCATTTACCTTGCGCCCCTTTTCGCTGTCGGGGAGGTAGCAGTGTCTGGGGAATCCTCGGGCAGTGAAGGGTTTGCCAGGGTTCGGGTGCTCAGGTCCCTAAGAATCACGGTATCAGAGGAGACTTAAGTACAGCTGATACACTTCACGTGTTACAAAAACACTGTTACACACACAGGAGACCTGATCTACCTGGATGCCAGGAGGGATGTTGTATATGATCCGGATGGTTTTGCAGTCCGGGTGGCCGGGTAGTGAATGGGGAATGACGTGGTATTCCATCTTTCCGGGGGGCTGGTTGCCAGTCTTGACTCCATAGATGGTCTTACAGGTTGGACACTGCAGGCTGCCGTCCTTGTTGCCGTTGTTGTACATTGCAACGAGGCACTGCAGGTGGTACTGGTGACCACACTGCGCCAGGCGGCCCACCGACTCTGCTCGGGAGATTCCACCCACTCCGGGGCCCTTGTATCCCGAGGGGCCAGCCAGGGCCTCCATGCAGATGGTGCAGTCCTGAGTTGGGAAGACATGAATGTATTATTTCTAGTCTGAAATCTGAAATTCAAATGAAACACAATCGGCCCATAGATTACATTCGGATTTTTCTCACTCTCGTAATACTCCTAATCTGAAAAGGTTTCTAATTGATTTACAGTTCACTTTCCTCATTGCTATTCTTCTTGCATCTTAATCATCAAATTCATTTTTTTTAAATTTTGACATAAAAAGCAATCAAGGTAAAACTCACCTCTTCTGGAGGATTACGGACCTTCTGGAGGTACCGCTTCACCACCTCCTCAGGAGTCTTACCTAAGAGAGTCAGACCGCATTGTTAGCATCACAATGACCCACTTAGAAGGAAAGGTTAAGGAAACACACGCCACAGACATCACTGTGCTTCGTCCCACCTTTTCGGGCCTGTTTCTTGGTGGTTTTGCGGCAGCAGTGGCCCAAACCGGGTACCGGCTTGATGTCACTCTTGCTGACGGGTGGAGGATGGAGCACAAGCTTGGGGGGTCGAGTCAGGCAGACTGGAAGTCCTGCTGCACTCATCAGGATGCCTGTAATACCTGAACACAGCCAGCAGAGGGTGTGTGAAACGCTGACACGGATGTTTGGTCCCTTTGTGTGATGGTTCTTTATCCAGGAAATCATCTCTTATGCTTATTCTTGCTGTCACATGTAATCTTCCAGACAATAACAAATCAAATTATTCCTCTTATGCCAAGCCTGATAGATAGATGTGTTTTGTTTTTTTTACATTAACTTATGGTTCAGAGTGTCTCTTCGTACCTGCCAGTGCAGGGTGAACAGGACTGGATCCATTCAGGTTTTTCACTGGAACTGTTGGTACTCTGAAAAACACAGAGAACACATTAATCCAGACAGGAAATCGGTCGCGTCTTTGTAGATTTGTAGCACTAAAATCGGATGAGGCACGTGTATCCGTGTGCGATAACACAGCTCGTCACAACGCACGCCAGTTTATGGCCAACAGCAGGTCAACGTGTTAAGGAGCTTTCGCAGAGTCATCCAGAAGAAGCACCTCACCTGAGATAAGACCATGACATCCATCCTAAAATGCCTTTTACAGCCTCACCCTACAGGTAAAGATGCTTAACTCTGATGACAGAGATGTTTAGATTGATTTCGCTCCAGAAAAAAAACTCATCATGTCAATATCAAAGTTGTGAGAAAGACAAAATTCAGTACTTCATCATCAATCAAATGACCCTTTGAAGTGAAATATGCTGACCATACTCTCAGCATCTCTTCTCAACATCTGTATTCCTCACAGAAATTGGTTGTTCTATGCACAATAACCTCTTTTCTCCTACCACGTCCCAATCACACGTGTATACTTACGGTCTGCCAGTTTTGATAACGGTCATCTTTCCTGCCTGAGACCAGCAAAGATCACAGATTCGACTCGAGATCTTATTCCAGCACTCCCGTGTCCACCTGTCTCTCTGTGTTCCCTCTGTTCTTTACCCTGTGGTCCGTGCCGTCGTCCTCTCTGTATCTTTCTGTGTCAGTGCCTGTGTCTCCTTCATCTTTTATAGCCCTAATCCACCTGTTTCCATCTGTCGACTAACCTCTGCTTGTAGGCTCGAGATTCGTCACCGGGGGGGG
>OMNV01005093.1:1741-29997 GCA_900303265.1 Brotula barbata | reverse complement strand
TTTTGGGGCTTTTTGCTTGTTTTTTTTTTTTTCTTTTTTTTTCTTTTTTTTCCTTTTTTTTTTTTTTTTTTTTTTTTTTTTTTTTTTTTTTTTTTTTTTATTTTTTTTTTTTTTTTTTTTTTAAATAGACGGGTTTTGTTTTGTACCTAAGGGAGGTGTAAGCGCTTTCCGTTCAAGGCGGCGTCGCAGCCGGGTCGCCGTTGGGAGGGCGCGGGGCCTCCTCCCGCTCTTCGTCTGCACCTTCCTCCTCGGTCCCGGCGCGCTCGTCTCTCCGTGGGGTGAAAGTGCATAGGAGTTGGGCTCCCACTGTTGCAGCAAGGATCCGCTCACAGTAGTAAGGCCTTTTTGATTCTCCAAAAAACAACGTGACTGCTTAAGAGTGTCAGCACAGTGAATCTTTGTGTGTGTGTGTGTGTGTGTGTGTGTGTGAGGGAGGGAGGGAGAGAGGGAGAAAAAATGTGTGTGTGTTTTTCTCCATTCGTGTCCGTTAAAGCGGGTAAAAGGCAGGCGGCTGAGGGACTCGTGTCTTTACTGCCTCTGTTCTTCCCAAGCGTCTATGTTCATTCCTGCGTCCTCTTCCTCCTCTTCCTTCCTGCTACTGACGCTCCTCTCCCTCCTCTTCCTCCTGGATGACCTGGATGTCGTCTGACGGGGAGGTGGGCAGGCTGGCTGGCAGGCTGTCAGGCTGCTGCTGTTTGCCTAACTCTTTGCTCTTGTCCTCCTCCTCGATGGTCTTCTTCCACACCTTGTGGTTCTCGGTCAGATGCTGCATGATGCTGCAGAACAACCTGCGGCGGCCCTTCCTCCTTTCTGCGAGAAACAAACCATTTTTAACGAACTTCATCAATAAAATAAAATAAAACATTGCTTACAGATGAGATGTCGGGGTCAATGCTTACTTGGTGCTAAGTCGTCCTCTAGTTCGTCGTCCTCTTCTTCCTCTTCATCGTCAGTGTCTGTGTCCACCTGGCCCTCCTCATCCTCCTCTGATCCTTCATCATTGATCCAGTATCCAGGAAGTAGGCCTGCAGCGTCATAGGAGTTACAAAGCGGCCCTACGATATGGGTGATGAAGGACTCCTGCAGCTTGGCCAGCTGTGGGGAGGAGCGGTCCATGAAGGGGCTGATGGGTAATCCCAGGCTCGCTTCCTCATCTCCCTGTAGACGGGACACATACCGGTTTAAAGTCACACTCTGCAGCACTGAGGGATTTTCAGATCTTTGGCGTGTAAACTACGTCACCGGGAGCATTTTGGAGAAATTTGGCTTTCACTTATCGGCTCTGTAGTCCATAAAATAAACGCTTTAGGATCCACTGTGCTATCTATTCCCCAGTACAAAGATAGATATTAAGCTAAAAGCTAAAAGCTAAAACTCTATTTCATGGATTCCCAAATAGAACTCTGTTATGTTACAGTAACAGTATTATTACTTTACTTTGGGTGCTGTTTTTCCTCCTCTCAGCTGATCCATGTTACGGGGCGACGACGTGTAAGCTGTGAACTGGTCTGAAGTGAATGGTGAATATATTTGTACTCATCTAAACTTATAACTCCTGTAGAGGAATTTCATGAGGAACATTATATGGACTACTCAAAATATCAAAAACGCTCCAGCCCACCAAAAATCAATGACCGACCTTGCATTTTCCTGAAAATCATTCAGTTTAGTTCAAATGCTGGCATATCGCTTGAAGTCATGCACTGGATCACAAACAGAGAGGAGCAGCGACCCATCATGCACTGCTGTACCTGCTCATAAAACTCATTGACGATGCCTTCCGTCCACTTGAGGTGCAGGTCACGCACTTTGGCCGGTCCGTTGATATCTGCCAGTTTGATACAAACTTGGCAAACCAACAGTCTGTCGTTCTCATTGGTCCAATCGATTCCTGGACTGTTCACATCGTTCACCTGTAAACAAAAAAGGCGGAGGCGTGGGATCAATGAAATGTAACGAAAATGGGATCCTCACGTATCCAGATTAGGAATCTCTCAGGATTTCCTCATCTCACACCTTGGCATTGAACTCCGCCAGGAAGTCAAAGTGCTTCTTGAGGTCGGTGGCCAGTATGGCCTCGATGACAAGGAAGCGAAAACGCTTAAACTCGACATGATCCAGGTTGACCAGGAAGTTGAACTCGGGCCGGGACAGGTAGAGGCTCCAGGCGGACGCGGCGTGGTGGTTCTCCAGCACCGAGCGGTCGTTGTACAGCACTGCCTGCGCGGGACACCGGGGGGAGACCAAAGGTGGTGAGAGAGCGACAGACACCTGAGACTCATCTGCTCTCATAACACACATCTGAAAACATCTTTAAGAATTTGTACTAGAAGTAAAAAAAAAAAAAATAGCTACCACTCAATAAATTGAGATTTTATAACCAAATGTTAAGATGAGGGTGGTGTGAAAAAACACGTATCAGGACTCGGGGCTAAAAAAAGCTACGGAACAGACAGAAAGGCTTTGATAATCAATAAGTTCAGTGTTCCCTCTTCTTTCGTTTAACCTCCGTTCCTGGGACTTCACAACGCCCACAGCGTATCAGCGCTATCACCAGACATGTTGTGAAAACACAATATTTAAACAGGGGCATACAGTTAACCTTTTGACTTGTCATACATCGCTAACCATAAAGGTCCTGCTCTGGGATTTAAAGGCCACATGCTGAAGGAGAAGTCAAAATAAAATGCAAAAAAAAAAAAAAAGCTTTCGGCCACATATTTTAACATATTAAAAAACTTTGAAGATAGCTTTATCGTTTTAGCTGTGCATTCCAATCACAGAATATGTATCATATCTGTATATTTCTGTCCTTGCCCATCTGTTCATAATTTGCTGTAGTACATTTCTGACTGAATGTAGCAACAACATATGCTATTGTTTAGTAAGTGAGATTATGGATATTCCCAATGCTGCGTCTACAAGTTTAACTTTGCATTTGTAAAATATAGCGGGGATGGAGAGCCATGATGGAAACACGCTACAGTATGAGGAAACGGTCCGCTATAGTCACAATCGCAACATGCAATAGCAGGCAGGATGCAACCAATGACTCTCTAATGTACAGACACATGAGAAACAGATGCCGAGTGTGTACCAGATGGCGACGCAGGAACTTATGATGTTTTAAATTATGGCTCTTGTTCCATTTAAGCTGGACCAGGTCTAGATCTGGGCTGACTCTGAGGTTCTCCAGATGTTGACGTTGGGTGAGAGGTGTTTCTAATATTATGTCTCCCTTCTATCTGCGTAAAAGGAGCTCATTAAATACCGTTTACTCCATTAGCAGGTTAGCGTCGTAGCTTACCTGAGGTGCATTAGTGGCTACTAGAAAGGCGTTTGTGCGACCAGGATGGTCATAGTCGTGCATTGCAGCTGCTACATAAAGGGCCATGAGCTCCAGCGCGGGAATGTTCCACGCCAGGCAGCCGTAACTGTCGTCGGAGATGGAGGAGCTCTTGGAGGAGGCGTAGGATATCCTGCCTGGTGAGATCCCACTGTCTGAATCTGTCACGCAACAACACGACAGGTCAATAAACGCTACAGCGATGAAGACGAAGAGGAACGGCCTGTGCTGTGACAGGTCTAGATCTGGGCTGACTCTGAGGATGTGTTTTACCCGTGTCACTTCCTGTCACATGCTCGTTGTGGATCTGCTGGAAACCAGGAATTGGCCGAGTGGTCAGGTACCAGACAGCGTGCAGCACGTCAGTAGCGTGGACCCGGTTATGATCTGAGGAATCACAATAATTTAAGTGAGCGTACGCAGGAGTATTTAAAAACGGGACTGAAATATTGAATAAGTGTAAATTTAACGGCTCGGCATACATCGTAAATTTGCCAAACAAAAGCTGCGTGCACACTTGGGGGGGGGTAATACTCACAGGGAATGTCCCTGTAGCCATTTTCCAGAGCGCAGAAGTACGTCATGAACTCCCTCACTGGGATCTTGAAAATTTCAAACAGACACGTATCCTGGAAAAGGGTGTAAGTCACCTGGAAAAACAGAAATGCAATTCAGAAAACACAACCGGAGGCATTACTGATGTTTAGTGGAACAAGAAGTAAGGGCAGGCAAATCGCAGACACAGATGACATCACTCTTGGCTGCGAGAACATGACTGGAGCTCGTCCTGATTGTGGCACGAAACTGTGCATTTCCATCCACAGGTCAACCCTCTATCACAAACACAAACACACAAACTAAATCCTGTGGCTTTCTGAGGTGCATACGTTTTTACCTCTGACATCATTTTTTAATCTATTACAAATCATGAGAACCTCAAACTACATAATCTGTATATAAGGAGTGTATGAGGTTCTTTACTGTTAATCAGACGCCAATGACCGTCACAGTGCATCAGGAATGGTGTGCGCATTTGATCGGTAATCACTGACTTCAGCAAGCTCAGTGGTAACGTAATCTTAACTGATTTGAATAAATATTTGAACACAAGACGGTGATATAACAAAACAAACACAAAGCATTCTGCGTTGCTCTGCATACCGGACAGATAAGGCGATACACACGGGTTCTAACTCTACAGTGAAATCACTTGGAGGAATGCACGTGTCCATTTTGTCCTTTTGCGCCATCGTGAAAAATTCATTTTATCTTTTAAGATACATTATCGTGTGTCATGTAATGGTCAAAGTCAGGGAGGAGGGTAGCCAAAAACGAAATGTCAGGAGGCCAAGAATAATTAGGTATCATTCATTGGGAGAGAAAGCAGGCAGAGCGATGATTACTGAGTCATTCTGAATTTTGGAAACAGAGACCCGCTGATTTGTGGTATGTTTGAGTACTAACATAGCTGAGAATCCGTCCTGACTTCCCTCCTGTTCTGTCCACCAGGTCAAAGATCTGGAAGTTCCAGGTGTTCATGTTCTCCATAAGAGCCTCCTGATCCTCCAGCATCGGATCAAGCTTGAACTCCTGCTCACCCTGGAGAAAAACACCAAATGTATAGATTGTTCAGCTTCGGTATAGATACTTCTGTGAGTGTACTTTAACCACTCAAACAACATCTGTTACGCATTAAGGCTGCAGTGGGGAAAATCTCTCTTTAACTACCACGATAGCCCTCACTTTTCTAGGTAGTTGGCTTCTAAAATGGTTTTGTTTCAATTCCAACAGCACTGATAAATACGTAAGACAAATGTTGATTGAAGCCCTGTGATCAAACGCACCTCTGATTCCTGAGTCTGCTGGTCTGTGCTTGAGCGCTTCTTCTTCTCCTCCTCCTCCTCCGCCGCCTGCTGCCCTCCAACACCTGGCCTCTTCTCCCCTGACACATCTGCCTCCACGCTCTCCTCCCTGATCAGAGGCCCTCCTGTGAACTCCAGCCCTTCAGCTGCTGTGTAAGCACACGCGGCAGTATAGAATAAAGGTAAGGGCAAAGGTTGTGAAGGCATTCACCCATAAAAATATATTACAACGATATTATAATATCACTCTATCTTGTTTTAACTTATCAAATCTGCAACAAATTCCTGACCACAATGTAGAATGTATTTGTTTTGTATTTTCATTATTAATAGTATTATTACTATTGGTGTTATTATATTACTATCAGTGTCAATATTATTACTAGTACATGATTATTATTATTACTATTATTATTACAATTACTATTATCATTGTTCTTATTATAAAAAAAAAAGGTGGCTCAGTGGACAGCTTCGGTCCATAGTAAGAACTTGGCCATTGTACACTAAACTAGAAATAATTTGACTTTTTTCAAAAACAATTCCAACACAACACATGTACACACACACTCAGTGACAAATTACTTAGGACAACGTGAACATTGTTACATATCCTGCATAAGGACTTGTGTGCAGTTGGTATAACTACTTGCATTACTGTTATAGCCCAGCAGAGGGCAGTGACCTCACTACTCCATCATATGCAGCTATGACGCAACAAAGGCTGTATTTAGAAAACAGTTTGACAAAATAAACAGTAAGGATTCTACTATGCCGGGCTGTGTTGTACCTGAGCGTCTGCGCTGAGCCTCAGTGGTAAACGTCTGATGTACTTCTGCTATATCACCACCGGAAACTCCCTTCAGCATCTGACGACCACAGCTGGAAAGGACGAGCACAGGCGTGACCGGGCGTCGGTGAAACTAAAGCAGATGTTGTACATGTTGTACTGGGACGTGCTGCTTTGTATTGGTGAGGTTTTTACCTGGTGCAGTGTGGGATGGTGGAGCTACGGAAGGCCTGCTGGAAATCAGGCGAGCTGAGGGTGTAGCTCAGAGGCTTATGTAGGTTCAGGTTGACGCTGGGCTTCGTCAGGAAGTCAGCCGTGTCTGGGAACTCCACCGGCGACCGAGTGACGAGGGACGATGAAGAGCCTAATGCCGGAGGGCTGTGGCTTGGCGAGGCCACCGGGCTCAGACTAGGCGATGTGCCTGAAAGCGCAAAGGAAGAAGTGACAAAGACCTCATGAGAATCGATGAAAATCCAGTCAAAATGGCGCACCTGTAGGAGAAGGCTTACCTGCTCTCCTGGGCCCGGCGTGGTATGTGAGGGTGACGGACGACGACCTTTGCTTGGGAATGGTGAGCAGGTTAGCGTTTGGCCCATTGGACAAACCTGAGCTGGAGGACAAAAAGGAAAAACCTCAATAACGCAGCTTGTTTCTCTAACCCAGCCTTCCAACATCCGCCTGTATCAGTTAACCCTAATTGTACCCCATCTGGATCTAGGAGCATTGGAGCCCTATAGAATAAGCCCAGACTGCTGATACGCCATATACACTGTAGACGGGCAATATAATTTCATACAGAACAACAGACTATCCAATTCAAGTTTGTTTTTCCCAAATAACGCCAGTTGACTCCAACGTCCCTTTATTTCCTAATTAAAAACATTCTTCGATTGGCTTTCTTACAGATAAAAAAGAACTTTTCAGCACTTTTGTCTATAACAAAAAGAAAATCTTAAAATGATCTCAAAATGTTTGATAAAGAAAAAAATATTATGTCTCATTTGAGTTGTCTGGCACTTACAACCACACCTAAAATCATGACCCTAAACCCATAGAAGCTTGTAAACCCGCACAGCAAGACATCTACTGCCATCCTGTGGACATATATAGAAACTACATCTCGGTGTCGATAGATTTACGATTACAGTAGTGACCTTAATCCGTCAACACATCTAAAAAATATAAACACACCAGTTCAGTTTGCTCACTTTGAGAAACTGGGTAAGTTTTTACTTTGGAATGAGATGACGATGAGTTTACAGCTTTGTCGGATTTGGTTCCTGTGTACAAGCTGAGACTTTCACAAGGATAACGAGCTGAGGTTGCTATCAGCAGGACTCCAAGTCAAGTACGATGATAAATGTTTGGACTGCTATAAGCTTTGGACTCTCACAGGCACAATAAGTGCTTTTTCACATCGTGATCTGTTGGTATATTTTGCATACATACTTTTAAGGGTCCGTATACCTTCAAATTTGCTGAGCATTGAAGTATTTAGGGGGGAGTGTCTATAAAAGGTTTTTTGATCCCTCTCTTACGTCTTTACCAGACAGTGGCTGTTTTGTTTGGTGGCTTTATCTACATCTCCAAACATTCTTCTTGGCCGACATTTGTTGTTTTGGTCTTGGGGCTCTTCTCCGTGAAAGTTGTGTGTGAAGCTGCTGTTTCTTTATTGTGCAATGTTTGCAACAGACACACAATTCAAGCATGATTTATTCATGAAAAGAGCTGCATTTGCGTGTTACTCAACTGAATCTATAAATGTAACTCTGCTTGTGTCACTCTCATCAGGCAGGATTTACGGATTAGCAACAAAGGATTAGTTTTTGTTTAGCATTTTCAATGAAAACAAAAAACTTAGCCCACGCACTGTGACTTGGAGTGACGTCACCGCTCCGACCGCTTATCTTTGTTATTTTTAAGACTTGAGAACTAAGTGACAAGAAGTAAAGATAAAGGAATGACGTGTTTACAAACTGTCAGAGTGACGTTCATCTCCGTATCAGATCAGATAAATATTTCTAGTACAACTACTGTCCCATTCTTGTCAGGAGGTAAAACAAAAGTATTACTTGCTGCTATCAGCAATCGTCTGCCCTCATGCTCATTTTATCTCCAAATCCTTGTGGAAACATGATGCCACCTAATGCGCAGAAAACACTTTTCATGTCATCTAAAGGCAGTACAGACAATATTCAATCTATATTTTAAAAACATGTACTGCTTTTCTTGCATACATTTCAATGCTTCAGCAGCACTCACGTTACTCAGTTGTTGTATATTATTGGTGGGTCCCAAAACTACACTACATAGTAATTCTAAGAACTTTTTAGTATTTAGTGTACTCCTGATATGTACTATATTACCTCCGTTTTTGAGAATGGTCAAGACAGAAACTGTTGTCCCAGAATTCAAAGCAGCGCAGAAAGGGAGGAGCTATTCAAAAGTTTTTTTTCTTATTTTTTTTTTTTATGGTGGATGTCTCACTGAGGTCCCTCAGATGATTTACAATGAGTGTACTGGAAATAATCGGGATTCAAAACAGCTCTGCAACGTCACACATGCAAATTTTTTTCTGGTTCGTTCGTAATTTTAATTATGTTCATATTGTTGCACACTACTTTTTAAAATACTACATTATTTAGGTTGGTATTAGTATTAGTGTGTAATATAGAGTACCTATGGGACACAGCTTTTATATTCTCCAGTGATATAATTCGCACCAAGTGTTGATCATGTACATAAAGTCCCATGTAAATTCTTAGCCTTAGTCTATTGCTTTTAGAATTTGGCTATTCATTTTTAATCTCTAATGGTTCTTTCTAGTGGTAGTTCAGGTTTTTCAAGCTGCTGAGTTGTGTGGCAAAATATACAGAGATAACTCACCGTCTGTAATGACGTTTAATGATCTTGATGATGATCTTTGGATGAAGATTGTTGTATTTTACAGCTTCCTGTATTGTTCCATCTTTATTTGTAATTTAACCTCTATGTCCACCAGTACCTGACTGAGGAGAGCAAATCTCTCTTTGACTCTCCTCTGCCAGTGCTTCTTCCCTTTTTAAATTATGTTAGGGTTTTCTAAGGAGTTTCTGTTTTTTTAGATGAAGCCAAGATGCTATGCTTGCGTTGGTACCTGGTTAAGTTGAGTTCAGGGTGGGGTCTCTTCCCGTTGTTTCTTTCCCAGCGTGAAGAGGCGGAGTCAAGAGGAGGGAAAGGGGAGGAGGAGGTGGAACTCCGCCTTGGTTGAGGTGTGGGGAGGCTGTTCCTGCTGCTTAAACCCTGACAGAGAGAAGACACTTGAGTTGAGTATACATACATTATATATACAGTAGATATACTTACATTCACACTGAGTGTGAGACGGACGTTTTGTCTTTACGTTTCTATGACAGGCGGCTGCAGTAATGGCACAAAGTCACACACACGTTACCCACCTTCATGGTTTTCCTGTCACTCCTCTCTACTGTGTCGTCCACCTCATCACAAGGGTAGAAGCCTGGGAAGGGGGTGAAGGGGTTAACCCTGGGGCGGCACGAGCCTGAGAACGTCCCCATGAGACTGGAGACGCTGCGCAGAGACGAGATAGTGTGTGGTGGCAAAGACGAGTCCATCAGCAGGTCTGACACCAGGTTCCTGGCTTCATTGATGACTGACAGATCCACGCCGTTGCCGCTTACAGCACCCTGATGGACGCATATACGGCACAGAGTGAGTAACAGGATAACAAAGGCGCTCTCAGAGCACGACGTGTCAAGAGCTTGACGTGACTGTTCGAACCCCGGCTGGAGCTTGGTCGCATTTCAAGATACACATCGGGCCGGGGTCAGGTTCAAAATTTCACTTTCACGAGAACATAAATCAGTAGAGTCAATAGAAAAGGTGGAAAATATTTGTCATGCTGAGGGATAAAGAGAACAAACCTGCTTGGGTTGTTCCGTGCAAAACCTGTGACATGTATGACGCTAGATAAAACTAAAACTCATTTTGTTTACCAATGTGATACTGAAACAGATGGTGTTGTGAGAAAGAATTTAGTCATTTTTGGATTCAAAATCTCTTCTCTGTGTCGGGCCAGGTTGGACTTGACATGAACTCTGATTGTGGGTAAATAAAAAAAGATATGAAGTCTGTATCAGGTCAGACTAAAGTGCAACAACTCACACACAGTATGGTATATGTACAGTTAAGTTCGGAATAATTTTCTGTGCAATAATAAATAATATAATTCATATAATAATAAAACTACAATGTGCCCTGGGTTTAGAATGCAGGAGCCGTGACATATCGGTGACAAGGGGGAGGGGAGGATCTAAGGGGATCCTACTGGGAACGACTGACAGAACAGAGGCAGGTAGCAGAAAAAGGTAGCATGGGCCACTCCAAATCAATGAGAGAAGGAGGGGAAATCCAGAAAAAGAAGAAACAGGGGAAATAGTAAATATAGTAGAGATGACATGTGAAATGTGGCTCTTAGCTAATACTGTCACAATACAGTTATTTGTGCAGTCTCCCTACATGAATAAACAAATGAGAGGGAAATGTAATACATTTGGGCTCATAAATTTTTGTACTAATATTTGCATAAAAAAAAGCTCCACTAACGATTACCTGCAACAAAAAGTTGCAATCCTTTGGGAAGGTATCAATTGGAAAATATTTTACTTAGTTCTGCCAAAAAGGCTATGGGCCATCAGAAGCAGTGTGCCAGTATTAACACTGTTATGGATTTGTTTTTATGTTTCTAACATGTTTACTTGCTCTCTTTGGCTTGCTGTGCTTGAATGTTTATTTATATATATGTAAAATAACATTCACAAATATCTCCAAGCTGGAATGTAAAAATCTAAATTTCGTGAGGTCATGTTTGCAGAACCAAAAAATCTTTACCACACAAACAATTCAAACTGCACAAAAAACTGTTGGCCTGAGATAAAATGTGGCATGACAGCAATATCAAGGTCATTGTATGTCGGCGTTTACAAAATGTATTCTTTGCTCACCAAAAATAGCAGAAAAGGAACAGAATGTTCCAAAGGTGAAGGGACCTGAGTGAATGGCAGATTGTGGTAGCTGTGCATTAGCTGAATGCTTGGTGAACATGTCGGCTTTCACAAAGACGTGTACTCGGAGTACACGTACAGGTACGACATACATTGGAGTTTCAGACACACACATTACTGACCTGATACTGTGGTTTGTACCAGTGCTTCAGATCCCAGTCCCATAAAATCATCTGAAAAAGACAGGAGAGAGACATAAACGTTGGGTCAAATGTTTTCATTGTTATGTGTGAGTGTGTGTGTGTGTGTGTTTGATAAAATAAAATCTATTTACAAAGAAAGTGTACACTTTGACCTGTGCTCCAGTTTCAGGACACGGCCCTTTGGGTTTCTGCTGAGGGCATCAACAAGGCAAAACGACAGAGCAATAAAAAAAAAAGCTTCTGCACGTCTATTCTTCCTGTTATCTAAACACACACACAGCGCATTAACAGTTTACATTAAGGTTTTCCTGCACCACACAATACACTGTCTACTACAGGTATGCTACTTTAGTGACAGCACACTGAGGCATTTTACTGAAAGCGAAAGAAACAAACCACTAAAACCACAATGGTGCGTCTACAATGGAGGTATGAGATCTTATCTGGTTCAAACTACGTCAATCGCCAAACATTTTCATGCTATCTGTCTGTAACCAAACAGGAGATCTCACACTCTCAAGAGTTTAGTCAAAACTGGCACCGGTTGTGTAATACTGAACCTGAATAACCTAATCCACCATCTGAACAATACACGCAACACACGTTTAATAGAATAGTTGAGATCCTAGTTTAGGAAAACAGCAAAACAATTTTTTTTTTTTTTACCATTCAAAACATGCACTCATATTTTCCAGCTGTGCAAACTTAGCCATGAAAACATAATGAAAATATAATGCATACTAATTTTGATTAAATCCCAGGTTAAAAAGGATGGCAAAATTGTGACTGCAGAGATTAAGGTTGGACTTTTTTCTTCTTTTTTTACATGGGGCGAGACCCTAAATCATCACATTGATTCTAGTCAGTAAACAAATCCCTTCAAAAGGCCAGCGTGCAGTCTCACCTCTCACCACAAGGGGGAGAGACACAGCGAACGAGGAGCATCAGCAACATCCACCCATGTCACCCCAAATCTGAGATCCAGGATGCCAGCAGATCGAAATCATATCACAAAAACATGGAAACTTTACACTGGCTAAATTCTCATGTTGACCATGATGAACATATTTACTTAAAATCTTCATATGCTTTTGTAAAGGTCTTGTTCTACACTGCTTGAGTGTGATAATGTCCGTTTTTATGTCCAATCTTGTCATGTGGGTTAGAGAATTACATGGGGATGCGAGCAGCTGTGATGCAGATAAAGGGACAAACGTTCCCACGGGGATGGAGACAAACTTATTGGTGTTCCTGCAGGAACAGTAACGAATGGGCAAGAAATATTATCAGAGCCGGTACGTCAAATAAGCTACCAACTTTGTTTTTTAGGTGGAATAGAAGAGATTGTGTCATATTGGGATGGCAGGCAGCCCAGGCAGCTCTCCACTGCTAGTTTCCAATCTATGAATGAATATTTCAGGTTTTATCGTTACAGCCCCACCAGCCTCTCATTTGAAAACTATTGACGCACTTGTGCCAGCGTTTACATCCATCTGTAACATTACAGTCAGGGTTCTTTCTTCATACACACTCCTGTGAGTAATTCAGGTGGTTGTTAAATACATCAATGATGCCGTCCCTCTTCTCTAATCAGTGTCCGTTTCATTGTCCAAAGTGGGATGTTGGGTGTTTGTCATCAGCATCTGTACAATGCTGCCAAACATTTAATATGGCAAATAAGCCCTGCCATGGCAACCCGACATAGAGGCCAGCAAACAATGCTCCAAACACCATGGCAACGGGATGGCAGGAGACGGCCGGAGGAGAGACTTGTTGGCCGTCTGCTTGTTTACTGGGAGACACAGAAGGGCTGCAAGACAGGAAGCGTGGCGAAGAGGATGAAGAGCAAAGGACACACAAGACAATGCAAAGAAAATCCCACTTGCTCCACAGAGCCACTGACAAGGTTCGAGCTTAATGTGTGTCTGTGCTCATCTCGACACCTCAGAATAATTCATGCGCAAAAACATCAAAACATGGCCAGCCTCTGCTTACAATACATAAACAGGGAAAACTTGCTGAATGGGAACAAATGCCACCGCCACCATGACGGCCAAGCAACAACTTATTTATCAGTTAGAGCCTGGTGCAAGTGACGCGAGTCCAGTCTTTCGACGAACACGAGATGGTTTGTTTGTATGAAAACACGACAGGAGGGCACGCACGTCTTAGCCGCCGACACTTAGCTGCTTGAACACACACAGTCACACACACAATCCTGTGCCGAGCCTAAATATCACACACCCATCCATTTATATAACCGACAAAGGCTCATACACTGTGCTTGCTGTTGTTACAATTAAACGGCTGCTCTCTGAATAGATACTTAAAACATGGAGGAAATATGTCAACATTGAGGAGATTTGTGAATTTTCCCGGTCTGGGATCAATAAAGTTTATCTTATCTGATCTTATCTTAAAGAAATGCTGGTGTCTTAATCTCAAAAGAACAATTTATACTTCAAAAAGGACACCGACCATAGCAGTGATGGAAGGAAGCCCTAATTGTTTATTTTGGCGTCTGCGCGGACCACTGGGATCATTTATGAGGGTTTCAAATCATGCCGTTTTATGTGGTACCACTGGGAAAATACTGAAAGGGAGACACAAAAACTAACTGATGTGGTCTAATCTTTGAAAAGTATAGTTTCAAACAACAGTTATTATAAATTGACAGCTACTGATATCAAAATACTGCAGCACACGGGTTTTTGTGTGTTTTGTTTATGTTTTTTTCATTATACACCCCTCTCTGTGAAATTGTTGGTGGATTCCAAAGTATAAAAGGAGGTGAACTTTGTGACGTTAGAGCATTGATCTTGTGCTGTTCACCTTGACAGTCACACGTACCATCCTTTTAGGTATCCTCTCGGTTTGGGTAAGCTGTGTATTTGAGGCGTGTTATTTGTAAAATAAAAAAACACGCAATGTCTTCCCTCTTACGACATAAAGACAAAGTCTCATTTAATTTTAAGATACCTTCCATTATGTCCTATATGTATCTGTATTATTCAATCATGCAGTGGGTTTTAGCATGAACAACTTGTTTATGAAAACCTTGAAAATATACAATGGTGTTACAGGGTGTTTAGTTAACACTCCAAAGCGAGTGGGAACATAAGTGATCTGCTTACAAAAAATGTGTCGGGGCTTCACAGGGTTAACACAGAGGCAAAGATAGCGCACATCAAGAATATCACTTCACATACAGACAATTATTTAACGTGACACAAGTCGTAAATATTTCCTAACAGGAGTCCATAAACCTGTGCGAGCTATTAGACAGCCAGTTAGTTACACCTGTGTGTCATATTAGCCGAGCTCTAGCACTGCAGTGTGAGAGGTGGGCTCATTGCTTCAACTGATAAAAACACCCTAATAAGTGTGTGTGTGTGTGTGTGGAAGGAGGGGGGGTAGAGAAAAGGTATCAATGGCAGACAGGCAGGGCATTTGTATGGAGAGGAGCAGAGCACTGCTGACGTCAGTCCACAGCGACGCACATGGCGTCAGCACGCTTGCACATGCACAAGCTGATAATGAGACCCGCATGGGGAGAAATGACGACATGGAGGGAAAGGAGGACAACCTGCTTTGACTCTTCAGAGTGTGTGCGTTCAGAAAAGAGAACTCATGAGACGTCTGCAGCAAGGTTGTCCTGCTGAAATGAAGTCAGTTGAGGTCTAATCGGGACCCAAAATTTGGGTTATTTCAACATTTTACAAAACATGTCCAGACACAACAACACATTTTTCAAATTCCATGACTTTTCGTGGAATTTGTACCTATTCAGTGGACAGAGTTTGACATTAAGCATTTTTTTAAAAATGTTATTGTGAAATGCTTTTTTTGTTTGCTTTCAAACAGCATACAACATTGAAAAACTGTCAGTAGGATTACTGCCATTTGTCCTTAAAACCAATCCTGTCTTCATGCTTGGCTCGATGTGAAAACTAATAAAAAAAGATCTTGGACCTAACTAAGGTGACTGCTAATTTTACAGCTAAAAATATGACGCCTGTGACTGTGGGTGCAGCCATATGGAAAACTAATTAAAGCGCTCGACTTCGCTCAAACCCTCTGCGTAAAAATACAGGAAGTCATATAAGAAGGTGTCAGTTCAATTGTCATGCTTTCACAGTTTAACGTGAATTAACAGTGCATAAACAGCTCGTTGATTTAAGATCTTAAGTGTAACTTAAGATAAGCTTAACTGAAACATGATGTAATTTAAGCCGAGTTTGTACAGGTACTTGTTTACGTTGCGCTAATCCAGAGCCTGTACAAATCATAACAATAGCAATTGCATGCTGTGTTCCTAAGGTAAGCATTGAAAATATCGTGCTACAACAGATGTTGAAGTTTGTGAGAAAGTACACAGTGGCACAGCAGTGATCTGGAATGGCTTGAAATGAGTTCTCATAATCCTCTGTTGTTGTTTAACGAAGTTGGATAGCCATACGGTCGTAAACGGTGAAGCACTTATTGGAATTTAGTTACGTATGTCAAGTTAATATAATCAAACTACACCTCCTAATCAGGATTAAATCGTTCATTAAATTGAAACAACTATACGACTTTTTAAATTCAGTGCTATCTGTCTGTCTAGTCATACATAGCTGGCAGTTTTTTTATGGACAAATATTCAAATAGTATTTGTTGGGGAAAACTGTGAAAGGAGCCAGTCAGAAATACATTCAAAAATATCATTAATGCTTAAAACCTGACATGAATTCTGAATTCATTCAAGCTTTTGCAGTTCCAAAAAGCAGGTAGATAAGATCATTATAAAAAGAAATATACATTATATAAGCTTACACAGCGGCCCGTGAATGGTGATTTCCCCTCCCACCAGAGCCAATACAACAATCTACAGGACCGAGCCAGGGACTTTTAAAAATACTTTTTCATCAGCCTTGCTCGGCTTGCCGCCAGCCCACAGGACAACTGGCCCACCGAGAAAACTTGCGGTACTCCAGATGGCTTGTCCGCCTATGGCTGTCACCAGAGTCGTCAGGACAACCTGGCAGGACCATGGAAAATTCTTTGACTGGGGAAAAGAGCTCGTGCAAAACGTCATCCCTCTCTTTCACACTCGTGTACTACTTCACTGGCTGGGTGTTGTTCTGTGTGTGCCCTGTAAAATCCCAGAGCAGCGCCTGTTGTTCCTTTCTACGCACAGACTAGGTTTAAGCCTTTGTAGCAGAACCATCATTCGTGCTGTTTAGTTCAGATGCAAAAAAGAAAAAAATTCCAGATATAGTTCTGAAATCCTTTGTGTTATCAAAGCAGGTCTGCACTCTAAGCAGCATTCCAGCATTTTTGGTCACTACTGCTGTGCATTTTCCATAATGATAACATTCCATTAGCCGTTTCCGTGCTTTTCTGTTTTCCCTGTGTTACAAAAACACCCCTAAGCAAGCCTCTCTCAATGCCTGTCATGGTCCCACACAGGAGAATGAACTACTGCCTCCTTAAGTTTGCATTTCTTATCTCTGTGCTAGTGGACGGAGCTATGCAAACTGCACGACCAAGCACTGAACTTGTTTACTTCACTCCATAAAAATAGCAACTTAAAGGGCATCCAAAAATTTTCACGATGGAGGACTTTGACTGCACGGCTGCCGAGTGCACGTTTAACAATGTCAGAATCGAACAACCATGCATATTAGCACAAAACAGAAGGAATTCAAAGACAATGTATCCAGGTTGATAAAAGGCAAGGAATAGGGCTTTGCACGGACGCCAGGGTGTTTCTTTGAATGACAAATGTAAAGTAAGCAATCAAGGACGAAGGATGCCAAAGGGTATGAAGTCATGTTGCTCAGGATAGCCTCTCGAACATAGAGATAGCAGAATATTGGCAACGAGTTGTTCTGGTTTCTGTCCCAGCATTGTGCCATTATGTTTATTCACGCTGACAGACCTTTCCCAGGTATTGTGTTTGCATTCACACATATTCTGGCACAGCCGCCGCATATCACCACCGCCAGGGAAGATAAATTTGTGACAGCTGTCAGCTTTGCTGAGGTAATGGTTCAGACTTATCCACAAAAACGTCACTTATTACAGACTTCTGGAATTACGACAAAATCATCACCGCTTCGGGCTCTTCCCGTTATTCCTTAAAATAAATCTTGCATTGATTAATTCAAATATGTTGAGCTGCACTGTGGAATTAGCCGAGACCTTAATGCCCCCGGCCGGCGGTAAACAAATCCAACCAGACACCTCGTTAGTATGTCTTCTTCATCTTTGGCTCCCTCGCTCTTCCTGCTCCATCTCCTGCTCTAAGACTGCTGAGTTATATATTCAAATAATACGTTTGGCAAACTTAACCAGGCGCTAGCCAGAGCGGATTCCCTAGGGACAGCCGGCAGGGAGGGTAAGAATGTAGGTCCTGAGGGGCTGTAGAGTTCACAAGGATCTCTCTCCTCCATAATAGGAGTGTGTGACAGTAACGTGCACGAGCTGAAGCCTGGTTAGACACCATGGGCGTGACATAGTTCTGGGTCCACTCTGTCCACAAAAAATAAATACTGAGTAGTGCTTCCATACAGGAGTACCAATGCAATAAAGTATCTGAGTACTCGCACAATGATGTGTAAATTGCACTTTCATCCTTTTGTCTCCTTTGTATCCCAGTATACACACAATACGTGAGCATCGCACTTCTCAACCATCTGTGTAGAAATAGATAAACGTTACCTCCCAAAAGGTTTCCTATCTGCTACATTTGAAACCCGTACATCTTCTTGTATGAAAAATACACATGCCCACATCCAGGTCATAATCCTAGCCTCTTATGTGTCATCTATACAGTTTATCCAAATTCCTTACATTCCCTCAGCAGCCTTTCCTTCTCTCCAGACTGCCATTTTTACGATGCTCTGAGGTTTCGGCTCCACTAATTCAAGTTTCCGTGTTACATTACCATCACCTCTTTAATCTTCCCATGCCCGCTTAAACCAGGGAATATTGAACATTTGCTATGTTCTATATAGCTGCAGAATACTCCAACTCCACTACCGAATATATCACTAGTTTCAGTGCATTTCACAAATTATTTTGTGGTCAATACTTTTGTGTTCCCACTTCTCAGTTCCTCCATGTTGCACGAAGGGCTGTAGGTAGCCTGATAGTAAATGGAAATTTCCATAGATAATACACAAGCCTGATATGATCTGCCTATTTGATCTTCCTAATTCTAAAGTAAATAACACTCTGGCAAACAATACTGATAGTGCCACATCACACAAAGCAAACCAATATTAAGAAATGTGATGTAACAAATGTAATGCTGCCGTACTATAGAGGATATGAAGGTGAAAAGAGGTGGGTATTGACGTTACAAATTGCAGCGGTAGCATGTGCGATCTACATCCCCATCGGCAGAAAGTGGGGGGTCAAGGAGTGTGACATGTACTGCAAAGAGCACAGGAAATTGTCCTCCATAAATCTGGGAGAAAAAGGGTAAAAAAAATATTGAAAAGAAAAAAAAGCCTCAATGTTCTCATTAAGAGGCATGCTAAATTGTGTTATCTTTCAGTGCTTAGTTAGCTGGTCTTGGACACAGTCCTATCATAAATAACACATAATTAGGCTAGTCTTAGAGATGACTCATCGGTCCTTCAAATAAAAGTAGCAAACAGATGAAGAATGCCTCCTTTACATGTTCTCAATCAGTGATCGACCTCCGATGTTAAGCAATTCACTGTGATTTTATAGCAGTCCTCACTAACTTGATTAAACACAGAACATGAGGTTGTAAACACACTGCTTTGCCTCTCATTCTTTGACTTCTTGTGCTTCATCTGTGCAATTCGTCTTCTGTTCATTTCAACTGATACTGACATTTTCTATATGCTTTCTAAAATATTTTGGATATGATTCCCATGATTTCATTACAAGTACATTAATTTCACATTCACGTGTAAACGTCAACAGCTGGATGTGCTCGCACGTGCGCTGCACTTAGCTGACCAACAGTCTACGGACACACATTACACATCCTCTAAATCCTCTGTAGCAGAGGACAGAGACTGCTGTCTGCCTCCTGGCTGTTTTGAATCTGACAGCCAGCTGTGTCCCACTTGCAAAAAAAAAAAAAAAAAAAAGCTGGACCAGAACAAGCTGCCTGCAGTACAAAGTAGAACTACAGAGAAAACAGTTCAGACTGTGTTGAACTGCCGTTCGTAAGGGGGCGATAATATCGATGGAGTAAGCTCCTTAATTTTGCCAAAGGACCGGACAACTACGGGGGACATTGACAGATTTCCCTTCATCAATCCAAACAGTGATGACTGCTACACTGACCCTGATATATAGATAGTGATGGATGTTTCTGCCTGCATACTTTTGTCCTATTACCGGAAGATCCCACATGAAACCTCAGCATGTGACGATGAGCAGCTCCCTTTATGACGCCTGTGGTAATATTGTCCAAATAACAGAGCTTAAGGAATGAGCATGGCACCAGTGTTTTGCACACAAGTTGCATCCGGCAATGCATTAGGTCATATGCAGTGACTGACAGGGTGTACACAACAAATAAAGCATAACCAATACAAGGGGTATTTTGAATGTGATTTACTTCTATTTGTACACATGATTGCATTTTATAAATGCAAGTACATGAATTAATGTGTTAAAACGAGATTAATTATAGCCGCATATTATTAAAAACATATACAGATAGCAGAAAAGGGCATTTAGCCTTCAACATAAAAAAAGTAGTTCAAAAAAACAAAAAAACAATCACCACATCCAATCAATGAGACTCTGATTTGTGCTAAGCTAGGCCAAAAAGATATTACAGATAAGTACTGAACACAATGAAACTGATATTAATCTTATCATCTAACTCCTGATAAGCATTATTCCTTTAAAGGAAGAGCTCAGATATTTTGGCATTCGGTGGTGTGAATTACTCACCAGTAGTGATATTGACATATGGATATTAGCTGAATCAGACATCTCCCAGCAAGCCACTGGCTGGATATCTCCTATTTCAGGACTTGTAGCCTCAGCCAATGTCAATACACTGATACCACAACCAGAGCGTAACTTACACCACCTTATGTCAAAAAACCCAAACTAGCATTTTAAGGCTCTCTTCTAGGATCTCTTCATAGAAATGACACCAGACACAGCCAGATTGGTTCATCCCAGATTTAGGACAACATGGCCTCACACAGAGTCGTATCCATAAAGTGAAACTGTAAAAAAAAAAAAGAAATGGAATCACACACAGTCTCCAAAGAAAGTACCGCAGGGAGTGCAGAGCCTCATTCATGTGCATCAGAGGGAAAAAAGCCAACGAGGTCACTGCAGAGCTATTTCAAAGGAAACGAGGCAGCAGCTACTTGCTCCTCCTGTGCTTCATCGTAAAAACAATCTACTGAAATGGTGGAAAAAACATCAAGTGTACTGCTCCTCTCAAAGTTAAGTCATAAACATGGAGCTTTGCATATTAGCTATGCACTTCACATTTGAATCTTTAATGATGGGAAAAAGTCCCAAAGGTAAAAAGGCCGAAAAAGGGGAGCACAAGAAACATTTGAAAAATTTATACTACCGCATTATTAACTGTAAAACATCAGGTTAATCAAATTGTTATCATCATTTACTTTTTTTTTATTACAAAACTTTAACTTCAGCAACTAAATGACTTCTCACGTCGTTTATTTTTGGGGCAAAACTTACATTATATTGTTTAAATTGTTTGGAATTTTGATGTTGTACACATTTGAACCACGGTCTGATAAATATAAAAACATGGTAAAAAATAAGAAAAATAGATTGTTCCTGGAAAAAAAGGCTCATCTAGGGTCACATGATTTTTTTTCTTTAATTTTACATTATGTATTTTAGACCGTATCATTTGCGTGTGCAAAATGGAACCATGCGAAAAATACGGCCGTTAATATTTACATAGCAAATGTAGAAGCCTTTCATAAATTGTAGTTGTACCATTACTGTTAAAACAGAGGAGTTATTGTGATGCTGAATTTGGACATTTCTGGCCCTGGATGAAAGAAAAACAATATTAGGATGATAATGTCCTGGTGTTGCGAAGTGAGAGGACCCTGCCTCTTAACAGAAGAAGAAAATCTCAACTGAACTGTCAGCATTGACCAACACAGATGAAATTTCTGCTACTGGCGGCTGGCCAGACAGTGTGGAGCTTGCATAATGACAAACACGTGTTTGCAGGAACAACAATAAATGCCACAATCTGAGTAAGGTCAACCCTAGTACGTCAATGATGAACTTTTTCCCACAATGGTATGTTTCACACTCACATAGCCCATAACTTTTTGGCTGTTCTGACAAAACTCAATATGCAACTGCCAGTCCTGGAAAATGCAGCAAGCACAGCTTTGTTTGTAGTTTCACTGGACTACAATGAAGAAAAAGTAAACAATCTGATGAAATCTGTATTTTAATCTACATTTCTCTTCTGTTCCACCATGTTATGTATAGCAAATCTTGTGAGAAAAAGCACGAAAAATACTGTTGGGCAATTAGCCGTGACTACAGAGACTTTTTGCGTGTGCTATTTGAAACTGAATCCCATACAGTAATGGCTGCTCTAAACTCTTGAGACGAAAAACTCAGCCCTAAGACAGCTTTACATTGCATGCACAGGCACTAAGGGAGCCAGGAACAAGAACCAATTGTTTCATTTTTTTTTGTGTTCTCCACTGGTTGAGGACGGGATGATTGGAGCAAACGTTGCCGATTGGCCAGACAGAAGCCTCCACAGATAGCCTGGCATGGGTAAATACTCTGGTTCCATTTCACCTTTTAGCAAGACTTGGTAGACTTGCTAGCAAGAAAGAGCAGGCAATTATTTTCATCGTCAAATCGTTGTTTGTACTGACAGGAATTAAGATGATTTTAAACTCAAACAACACCTGATTCTAATTAATTTCTCAATTAGTTTGTTTGATTTTTTTTTATCTCTATACTAAAAGTACTGAAAATATTTACCATTATAAAAAAGGGTAAAACTAGTGAGTTTATTTTTGTGCAAAACAATGCAAAAGATAGACTCTACTCTACTCTCTACTTACTCTAGTTTGTAACAGAATTTCTAGCTGAATATTTTTGTAAACTTGACGACATATTTTTTCTTGTATTTCAGTGAAGTACATTAAAAGGTATTTTAAAAGTATAATCTCTCTGCCTTTTGTGTTATCTAGCACATGCCTAAATCAACAACTAAGAGAGGGCAAAAGCTGAATAATCGCTGAAGAGCTATTGATTAATTTAGTTGATTAATTAATCAACCACTGGTCAGTTAATCGTTCCAATAATTGCTCGGTTAGTCAAATATGAAATCGGCGGGTAATATAAATTACATAACACAAGACATCCATCTAAGAAAAAAAAGAAAATCAATAAACCAATAAAACGGAAACAATGACACTGATCCAAGTGGCTGATATGAATGGTATGTGATATCAGAGAGCGGGGCAGGGTCAAGGTGAGCATCGCTGTCTGTGACATTACACATTAGCACGGTCCCTCAGGACAAGGACTTGTCACGTTAGGGTACTATGTGTGTTTATGTTCTGGGAATGATGTAACTGTAGCAGTGCAGTGACATCACTCTTACTTAAAGACCCCACATAACTACAGTATTTACTATATACAAAGGTATGTACAGATTGGTATAAAAAGAAGAAACGGCATCAGGAGACTGGTAAACATGGATAGATAAAGAAAATACAGGATTAATTTAAAAAAATGGCATTCATAGAAAGAGTAACTAAAATAAAGAACAGCAAATATTTCATACCAAGTTCTATATAGTTATGGTTATACAGTATATAGTTATAGTTTCAGGTCATTTCTAAAAGATATGGACCCACTTGCACTGTACCTCTGTTCGCTCTTTCTCTCTCTCTCTCTCTCTATGTACTGTATATAAGAGCGTATAGATAGTATAGATTAAAAAAAAAATCAACAATGTTTAAGTCATGAATTGACTGAGACTATCCTAAATATGAGGGTCAAATCAAAGTCAAGTGGAAAAAGAACGACTGTTCACAACCTTTGGGATGACAATACCACTACAATACTTATTCCAAGTAAAGGGATTTATTCGATGGGTGAGTTTGATCCCACATTTACTGGATACCACTCAGTAAATCCTGCTCCTATAAATAGTTGCAGACAGGCTGCAGTGCAGGTTATATGCAGGTTACATTTTATCTGAGCTTAACATTTTCTGTTGACCTGGACCAAAGCAATCCATCGCTATCACAAGAGGTTGGCAAGAATATAGGCATCTATGACCTTTGGAGAGTCGTGGCAGAGAGCCCAAGAGTAAATACTACTTCTCCAAGTCCTTTCTGTTGACAATGATTTGCTGATGTACACGTTCATATAAAGATCCCAAGTTTACTCCGTGTTAGCACAAGTAATTATTAAAAAGGACCGCTGACCTTGTGACGCACAGAAGAATGCACAAGCTTCATATATCATCTGAAATTTTTAGCAGCTACAATGAGTAACCAGAGCTGCCTCTGACTGGTTTCTCTGCCATATCTCTGGCTTCTTTTAAGCTCAATGCCATCCACGCATGCATTAGTTGGAAGTTTGATTAGAAACTTTCAGGTTATAGTCAGAATTATCATGAACTCAACATGGCCTAGAGACAAATGTGATGTCAATGCAAGTGTTTTCTTTTGAAACGGTGCCTAGACAACCCTGGAACAAAAGGGTTTCATGTTTCTCATCTGCACATGGGCAGATTTAATATTAAATTTACATCCGAGTCTGTATTTTTTGCTGCTAAAATCGACACGTGGTCTTGTCCTTTATTTAACTGGCAAATCTTGTAAACTCCGAGGGCCTGCTGTATATTTGAAAAATCGAAGCAACACGAGTTAATAAAGTTCCTGGCTGTTCATTCTTATACATTTTGCTGTCTGTTGGACGGACTTGTCCCACACAGCTCCTGATACTGAGAACAGGATCAAGTTCAAGTTCAAGATAAGGTGATCTTAAAACAAAAACAATAATACAAACCATCACGATCTGACCACTGGTGTGCACGGACATCATTTTTTCCCCAAATAAAATCCAAGACATCAATCTGTGTAATCTCCAAAAAGTGTATGAAATTGTGCTGTGATTTCTTGCATTATTCACATCATAATTTCTCCTCTGACCTTTAAAGTATTCGTTCTGTATCACAGTGCAAACACTGGATGTCCTTCACACGCAACCTTTTCTGAACACCGTGTAGCCTAACAGTGAGCTATCTTGGAGGTTGCGAGGCCTGAGTACAACAGGAAGGCTATACCTGATATGGACATGAGAGCCAGATCAAGGAGCCTCGAAGCCTTGTAAGGGAACATCTGGTTTTATCATGGAATCAGCGCAGGCTCCTCTCATAAACACAGCCTAACGCCTGAGCCCTGCAGCTCTGTCCAATAACAAGCATGTGAACACAAACGCCATCCATCAGAGCCGAGCAGAGGGAGGAGGAGTTAGAGAGGAAGAAGAGAGAGAGACAGACACAAGGAACGGTGAGGGAAGAGGAGAGACGAGACCCGAGCAGAAATCATGTGTTAAGTAAATCATTTACAAGCAAGTGATCAACATGGGCTGTTAGCAGCTTCACATTTCTGCTTGGTGCGTTACATTGGCAAAGCTGAGGTGACAGTGAATCTCACTGGTACTGGACAAGTCAACGCTCAGAATCCACGGGAGACTTGGGAGACATTCTGAGGGATTTCAACGACAACGACTGCTGGTTGACAATACACTAACATATTGATGGCTTTGAGGGTGTTTTCACAAAATGTTACATATTCTTCCAGCTAAAATTGTGTGTGTGTTTGTGTGCTCCATAGCAACAAAGGGCGTGTTGCAGCTTGTCCGTTCATCCTCCCTTGATGGTGGTGTGAGGGTCTGGGTTGGCTTACAGAGGTAAAGGTCAGCATCGTATGCACTTGCAACATGTACTGCGACCAGATTTATTTGTCAGGTGTTTCTGGCTCGGTTAGGATGTCAAGATTCTAGAGGACGTTTGATGTTGAAGTGGGCCACGTTCGTCTTTTATCGCCCATTTCAATTTAAATCCTACAGAATGTAAACATACAATCGTAATTAGCAACAAATAGCAATTTGTTTAAAAAAGGCTCTCAAAATAATCCAGCCAGGGTTTGGTCACACTGTGGATGCCAGCGTAGTTCTACTCAAATGTTGTGACACACACAAACAGCAACCCTGCTGATAGTTTACAGCAAACAGAACAGCGACAGGAGCACCTGAATCCTGCAGCAGTGCACGAGGCCACAAAATGTCTTTTGTTGCACTGACAGAAGTAAGTTGATGTTTTATGAGGATAATCCAACCCAGTTAAGCACAGTGTTGAGGTGTGTTGGTATTTCCAGGTGTTAAGCAAACACAGACCTGTATTGTTTACAGGTGACTGACTAACATGCATATTAATTAAGGTTATAAATCAGATTTTTTTTTCAAATATCATATAAATACTAGAAGTATATCTGAATCTGCATACTGGACTCAAAGAGAGTCCATCCTTCCAGGGTCATGGAGATTACACCCAGTGAAGAAATGCACCCTTGAAGCACCTTACTCTGATTACAAAGTCTTATGAGTGCATAATGTTTTAAAATATTCATTGCAACATCCAAGTATCAGAATTTTAGCGCACATGTAAACATACAGATACATATTTACAATCGCAGTAAGCCAGCTCCACATGCATTTCCTCTCTTGCCATGCAGTTGCTCATTTGCTGAATGACAGAATCCTATTATGTCGCTATTCTTCATTATTTGTTAATTTTGTTCACATGTATTTCGTACTCTGAGGTCACAAATTTTGGCTCCTTCCTGGGGTCATACTTAGGGAGAAATTTTGATGAAAGTCAATGGACTCAGCTGTCAGATCCGTTATGGAGGATACACTGAAAACCTTCAAACTCTGTGTCAACTATGGGCTGTCAACTTAACAGGAAATCCACTTCACGGTGGTTAACTTGCAAACAAATTTTAACAAACGAAAAAAACAAGAGTAATTCAGTTCATACTAGCTGGTGATTCATGCGGTACAACAAGAACATGCATTCCACCATTTTTTGTATTCTCGCCTACACCACTGCGTCATATTCGTAATTTGTGTCCAATACATTGACCGCCTGAGTTGTGATGAACATGTGACGTACAATAAAACATATGAATGTAGCATATGAATTGCTCGCATTTTTTCGCTCAGTAGCAGCGTAGATAGCTCGTGGAGTATAGTGAGCATATCAGTGTACTGACAGGGAGACGGCGATATCTTAAGAATGATTACACTTCAAAATGAAAGTGTGTCCAAGGCCAGAGAAGAATTCCGAGAAAGTCTCTGTCATGCACTGTAAACTATCAAGACGGAAAAACGGGAATACATTTCCTAATTATAGCCTCTGACATCACGCTGACGAGAACAAACAATGCTGTAAAAAAATGATGTGCTGCATGCGTGAATTTAAATACAATACTTGCTGATGCCTTTCAAAAAGCCTTCATGAGAATGACCTTCATCACAGGATGCTCCAGTCACATGACTCCATAGCTAATTCAACAACTAAACATAGGATATCTGATTTGTCAGATAATGGCCATAGTGCGGTTTCTATATAGTCATAACATAACTCCTCTCTGAACTAATTTTACTGATGTTGATGCAGCACTCTATTAATAAAGTTGACTAATTTGTAATGCATTTGTAATGTAATGTGGAATATCGGTGTGGAAGATCCGCGCATTTTACACATGGATCACAACCATGTGTCGCCAAGCTTGCAGAATGACTGGTGTGTTGTTGTCCCTGTTGAAGTACCAGGGGCATAAAGGCTTGGCAGGCACTGTGGCAGATCAGAAGACATAGCTGGAGTGACCACAGATCAGTATTTCATACCTCCAAGACAAACAAGTCCTTCCTATATCATCTGAGACAGCCGCCACATGGCGTAAATACTGGAACACTGACTGACTGTCCGATGAGTCAGAGTCTCAAAAACAAAGCCCAAGTAAGTTTACTAAATAAATGGAAGGAGAGGAAAGGTGAGGCCTGCCTGTACCCGGTTCACCAAGATTTGTGTGCGACACAATCCTCTTTCCAATACAGTCAAAGGAAAGTCAACACAATGGCTGAACTTTACATTTCTACATGTTGAGCGGTCAGAGCATTGAATTCACGCTTAAGGAACCTAACGTCAACAAAACAAGGCCGCAGGATTGAGGCGGAACATAAAACAAAATGAGCAATCCATCTGCACATACAACACGACACATGCTACAATCTGCTGTCTCAGACTATCCGAGAACAATCTAAAAAGAGTGTATATACATACATTACATACAAATACATACAAAGTATTCGCCTCGAGGCCTCGTTAAATTCAGTCCAACTATAAAGCGCGCTGCGTTTCCCATGGATGGTTATTTGTGTTACTTCCGCTGTTGATCGCCTAAGCAGCTGTAACGCTTTATAATGGCTAAATAATAACGGAAATCAGTGCCATGGCTAACCTTGCTTAGCAATGTATATTGTGAAACTCTCTCAATTCAGAGACTTTTCTTTTTTATCTTTTATATATTACTATTGCCCATAAATAAAGCTAAAGTAATTTAATGAAAAAACACAGTATTTCTTATCCGATTACTCGATTAATCACCAGAATAATGGGTACAATACTCAATTACTAAGAGAATCGATAGCTGCAACCCTTTGTATATACAGTATATATATATATATATTTACTGTTGCACCTCCCACTGCTCTCCTGTTTCATTTCCCTACATTATTTGCACTAACAAAGACACCTGCCTGCTCATAAATGTGAGAACATTTTATAAAATGATATTGGGTGTATATCTGCAGAGTTTAACAGCTTACACCCATGGCACATTTAACAACTAGGTCTACCGTCTAGCTACCAGAGAGGACAGGTGACGTCCTGCATTAATAAAAATAATCCAGTTGATCCTTTCATTCGGGGTTAGGCCAAAGGAGGACAACTCC
>OMNV01005087.1:136543-156214 GCA_900303265.1 Brotula barbata | reverse complement strand
GGAGCCTGGCAAAATTTCATGTTCAATATCAAATTGTTGGCAAGACATCACTTTTCCAACTTAACACATTTTTTGCTGCCCGAGAGCCTCTCTCGCTCTCTCTCTCTATCTCTCTTTCTTTCTCTCTTTCTCTTGCCCCTTACCACACCTTGGCACGCAGCTGTTTGTCACGTATGCATACCTGTATGCCGCTTGTGTGAAAGCCTGGTTTTGGCTATTTTCACTTACCGAGATTAAATTCCAGGCTCGGTGCTTTACCATTAGTCTTCCATCAGACAGAGAGGAAACTGCATCATAAATTGTCTAAAGATAGGCTTCGTAGCCAGTAAAGCATGTCTGGTTTTGATCCATAATGAGTGTGTGTTTTCTACATCGTTGTTATCGCTTCCTCAGCTCTTGCTCTGATGTTAGTGGCCTTGTTTTGATGAAGCGGCCAGTACACTGTTTTTGTCAGTGCTTTGGGCCCAGGGCACTCTGACTTTTCACTTTGCCCAAAATTATTTGGCTGTTTTGGTTGCAGCTTGCTGTGTTTTTCGGTGCATGCTGCTATATGCATTGTGGAAATTACTGGATTTCAATCAACTGTATCTGATAGAAAGGAGTCCATTTTTAAAAACATTTTGTTCACATTTGTATTCTGTAATCTTGTAGGCCTTTTAAGGAGGTACGGGGAAAAGAGTCTGTGAAAAAGTGTATTTGTTTTCTGTGTGTGTTTTTGTGAGTGTCCATATGCTTGTGTGTGTAGGGGAGTGAATGTGCTGTGTCTGGCCAGCCATGGCCACATCTGTTTGTCATGTTAGCACTTAAGCGCCTGCAGGAGCAACAATGCTAAGTGGAGACAGAGTCCTCTCGCCTGCTCTCTCCATCCTCCCTTTCTCCTAATTACATTTCTTCATTAATCCATTTTCTGCCCACTTCTCTTTCTGTTTATGTTCTCGCTCCAGTGGGCTTTTGCCTCCTTGGACCAGCAGACAGTGACCTTTAAAGAGATGCCAAAGGAGTCTGTAAGACAATGTTATCCCTTCACCCCTTCACCCTTACACACACGCACACACACACACACGCACACACACATGCACACACACACACCTACCCAGTCCCATCTTGGCCCCTTAGTATCCCCTCAGGCCATCTCCTTCAGAGAGACTAATGGAGTTAGCCTAATGTCTGCACAGCGCCAGTCATAAAACTGATTTGAGGCTAAAGGCTTGGTGCCGAGACCACCACTCTGACTACAAAAAAGAGAGATGTGAGTGAGATGTTAAAAGAGAGTGAGTGTATCATTAGAAGGAAAGAGGTTGGGGTGGGGATGAGGCAGTGTGGGGCAGGCTGGCGTAACTAAGGCAACTGCAGACAATCTAATTGGTATTGACATCCTTGTCTCGGAGGAAATTTGACATCTAAGGGCAAATCATTCTATTTAGTCGCCTGAATAGTCTCCAAGGCGGGGCCTGAGGAGTACAATCACGCTGTAGCGCTGTTCTGGTCCTCATGTCTGGGCCAGCTCTGCCATGCAGCAATCGATCCTAATCTGATCGTGGAGGGGAGGAGGATAAGAGGCATGGGGAGGAAAAAATGAAAATAAAATCAAAAGCTCTGTTGGGGTAATATTTAACAAGAGGGAGTACAATCGGTCCCTGCTGGGGCAGCGGCCTGTAATGCACTTGTGCTGCTGTAGCATGGTTAATGTATAGAAAGCCTGGGAGTAATGGCTCTTCAGCCAAGGTGGCCAGGCTTCAAAGAAATCTGCTTGCTTTAGCTAAAAGACTGCCTGGCCGGGCCGCCAAAGACCTTCATTCTGTTAGAGCATCAAATATGGCCCCCTCTCAGGACACACAGACACACTGATTTTATTATCCTCACTCCCCTGAGAAACTCATCTCATCCCTCTTTTTGTTTGTGTGACTGACCATCATTGTGAAAGAGTGAAGTGGTGCTGTCCATCAAAAAGCACACACACTTTCCACGTGTCAAAGATCTGACGGGTCTCCACGGCACAACATTCTGCTGTTATAGACTATTTTTTATATAAAGTGAAAACATCCAGGGAATCCAACTCATCATTCAAATGATGTTTAATTTAAGACAATGATGGTGTTATTTGCAATTAGCACTTCAACCAAAAAGAAAAGGATTTTCACAGATGAATATGCTCATGTCACGCGTACTGACACATTTATATAGATTACAGTCATTCAGGAGTCATTAACAGTGTGGTTTACTTTTCCCACGCACAGACTTAGTGGTACATAAAACATTTAATTCTACTACTAAATCTATAAAAAATTACCATTGATAATAATGGTGACAACTCAAACTTTATAACCATGTTAATGATTCACAATTAATGAAAATAATAATTACAAATGATAATAATTGTATTGTTAGGATTAGGATTTAAAAACAAAACAACTCAAAAACAAAACAAAACTCCAAAGTGAAGAGTTATTTGTTGCTCATCACTTTGACCCAGTCTTAATTTTGTGTTCATGGCTGGTGTTACTGCCATTTTCATGTTCAGATCATAATTTAATATCAAAGCAAGGCTAAGATCTAAGCTTTCAATTAATTTAGGTTCTCTTTTACCTTTTGCAGATAGGAATTCATTCATTCCCATAATGATTAATGATAGTCCAGGTCTGCACACTAATAGTGGGAGGTGGAATAAAAACATAGTGTTTGTGTTTGCATGTGTGTATCTTTGTGTCACTGAGGCACATGGAGAAAGTGTGTGTGTGTGTGTGTGTGTCTGTGCAAGTATGTGATGAGCAAGTATTGAGCTGATAGCTGCAGATATCGGTCCCAGATACTTAAGTCATAAAAAGTGTGTCCCGGAGCCCTGTGGCTGTGCAGGACTGGAGCCTGATGTTATCAGGGTGAAACAGTGGCCAGTCTATCAGGAGAGGAGCGCATGGAGGCATTCCTGTATTTCTGGAGCTTGTGTCAGGCTGGTCTGTGTGATGGGGGGCTGGGATGTAGACGCGGAGGAGCTTCATCATACAGTAGGAATTAGTGAGGCAGATTTCAACATTTCAAGACCAATTGCCAGGCGATTTACAGTAGGGAATTGCTTGTCAATAGTTCGAGTACACAGAACAAGGCTCCAAAAAGAAGCTGAGAAGTCCAAATGAAGTTTTGTGTTTCAACAGACGCTCATAAATCTAGCAGACCATAACACAAGCAGCACTGACTGCTTGCATTCTCAGACTTTGGTAGGGTCAAACTTTATGAGCAATTTGGGTTATCAGGTGGCCACCTCCATATATCAATGCCGCATTGAATTAGAATCACAATCACCAGAATCTGAATAATTTTTATCATCAACCTGGAAATGCAGATCACACCATTACAGTGATGACATTTGATATATGTAGTGCATTTCCATGCATACCATACATTAATTTTAAGGAAAAAATGGGACCCACTTATATATTAACATTCACAGAATACTCTGTACATGACTCATTGCTGAATCAGTGTATGTAGGAGAGTCTGCCAGGTGAGGAAATGTGTGCTGAGGTGGCCTCCTGTGATTCTATCCCAATTTGATTGTTTATACAATTGTGTGAATTACTTTACAATGGCATTATCTGGTTTGTTTACACTGATTTCAATTTAATCATAGCGCTTGCAACCCCTAATATGACTGTACAAAATGGCATTAATTGTATCATAATCTTAATGTGCATGCAAATGTAGTGGCTTACATTGACTGTAGGTGTTCAGAGAAACAGATGGAGAGAGAGAGGGGGACTTTGCAAGTTTGACAGGTTACATCTTCCTCACTGCTGTTTTGCTGTGTACACACTCCCCATGTGTCTCCTCTCAGACTACCAGCACCTACCAGGCCTGTGTGGCCTCAGAGCTGAGGTCAGAGGCCTCGTGACAGAGGCCGCATATCGTCACAGGGGGTATCAGCACCTCCAGGGCCCCTGTATGCCAGCAATTGTCTGTGGCTTGGATTAGTTTTTGGATCCAGTTACGGACTTTTATTCCCGTGGAGTCAAGTTCAGCATGGCACTGCTGGCCAGCAGCGTTGTTGAGAGCCCAGTGATTTATGTGTTGCTGAGTGAGAGCAGCAGGTTCAAGTCAGAGGTCTCCGGGCAGGGTAGTGTGCGATGCTTGTGTGTCTGTGTATGAGAAAGTGTGCATGAATCACCGCGCTCTGTAAACATCTACAGAAAGTGTGTGTATGTCTGAGAGGCTGCGGGCCAAGCAAAGCTCCCAGCAGGGTGCCTTGGTCTATTTGGCTTGGAGCAGCTCCATCAGTTGGACTGTGAGCTCGTCTGCAAGGGTTTTAGTGCTGTAAAAATAATGGCAAAGTCTGAGAGGTGGAGTCATCTGTGTATGAGCTGTGCTGATTGGCTCAAGAGGGACACTGAGTCATGAGTTAAGGAACAACTTGAGAATTCTGGAGAAAATTTACCATGAATTTCTAGATTTTAAACATGAATATTGTTTCCTCATATACAGTATGTTTACACAAAAAGCTTAAGAATTCTTTTCACAATGAATTGCTTGCCTAAATTTCTTCCGACTAGCAAGTGGGCCTTGCATGGTTACCTCGGCAGTCGGTGTGTGAATGAGTGTATGAATGGGTGAATGAGAGGCAAACATTGTACAGCGCTTTGGATAAAAGCGCTATATAAATGCAGTCCATTTACCATTTAGTGAGGTTTCTTCCTGATGTACGTGTGCATAAATGTATGCATTAAGTCTTTCAAAAGACTGCCAGGTTGAACTGTAAACTTTCTTCACCTAAGAACCTTCCATGACAATCAGCGTAGGACGCTAGAGTCAATTGCTCAGGCCCAAGTTAGATATAAATAATACAAATCAAGTTAAATCTGCCGAAGGTACAGATTGTCATTTGATTTTTCTCTTCAAGGTATGATTGCTATGACTCAAAATTTATCAGTTACACTTTCTTTTGCGCTGACAGGAAATGAGAAGCTATATAGTGAAACCATAAAGTAAAGTGAGAGAGCACTTTCACTCAGAATCAATTAACACAGGCTTAACACACCCTGGGTTCATGCACCCCACATCCACCCGTATCCATATCTATATTCCTTTGAAATATGATGTCCTAAAGATGGAGCCATATTTATTCTCAATGGTGGATTTTTGGATCCCCGAGATATTTTCAAATGGGGCATCTGTCCTGTGGCCTGGTCGGCCATCTGGATGACTTTCGACAGGGAGAAGATGTTAATGCACTTCATGATGAGAAAGGAGGATGACACCTTTGACCTTCCCTAGCCTTTGACCTCTGTGGCCGATATGGAGCCACTAACGCTATGGGTTTCCTATATCTAGCATATGCCGGCTAGGCCGACATGTTAAAAGAAATTCCTCATTGGCTCACACTGTTTATATTGCCCCCTCTACCATGTTGTAAACAGCCAGCCTGTAAGAAAATAGATATTTACTTCACAGGCTTTCTATTTGATTAGAGAGAGAAAAATTGACATGCATATTGGATATGTAGTTGTGCTTATTGCCACAAATGCTAATGGAGAATGGGCTGTGGATACCTGAACAATTTATAGAACAAGGGGTGAGAGTTGAGATTAGTTTTTGTATAGGATTGCACCTTATGAGTCATTCCTTCACATGACCACGGATGCAAGCACATGTACCACAAACAGAGACTGGTTGTGCACAACAGAAACACCCAGCCCTACACCACAACTGCAGTCCCAGAATGCACCACAAGAGAGACAGAGGGAAGAGCGTCTGTGCATCTCCATTACCGTTTATCCTTTTATGATCGCTGTGATGTCTTTAGAAGCATTAACATTTGTACAGTGTTTCCCTTGGGGTGTAGCCAGTGGAACCCAAGGATGCTCTGGACTCCTGAGGTGTGTGCGTAGGGAGGGGAGGGGGGGTGGTTGATCCAGTCTACGTGTGAAGCCATAGTAGCCGAGCCCTTGTCAATAGTAGCCTGTGGCCAATGACAGATCACTTTTCCACACTGAGATTTAATTAGAAATTAGAGTGCACGTCACCTCTGACCTCTAAATCTGCAGCGCTCTTGTCATGGGAAGGAATTCTAATCGTATTCATTTGTGAACTGGGACCACCAGCCCCCTCTAATGTAAATTTATAACGCTCCAATGTTCGTTATGATGAGAAAATCCATCGGAAGGCCAAGAATGGTCAGAATAAATCGATGCTGGGTGTACTCAAGTTTATGCAAAATATCGTAAAAATTGTAAGTAGTAAAACTTTTATACGAGTCACACATCTTTTGTAAGTATAAAAAGAAATGAATAAATCAATGTCACAGGACATAAGGACTTTCTAAATCCCTCTTTTCACTTTTGAAAATCTTTTATTATGAAATTCCAAAGCGCTCAACTATGAATTTTTTGACAGAAATTAACTGTGATATTCTTTGATTTCACTCGTGACAGCTTTATGTCCTGCGTGGTCCTTTTCTCTTCATTGGTCAATCAGCGAGATGGAGACACGTATGAAGGAAAAGGTAGCAGTCAATCAACCACAGAAGAACACCCACTTCCTCCACACTTCCAGGCATACAACAGATACAGAGTTGCATTTCCAGTCATCCTGCTAGTCCTGTGTGTTGAACATTGACCTTGTGACCTCTGCTCATGACCCCTGACCTGTGATGTTGACCCCCTGTCCAGGGGGATGGGCCTCTTATATATCTCAACTGGCCGTCTCCATTGACTACCTGCCAGGCACCTGCTCTGAGAAATGAAGCCAAGGCGAATGCCTCTCCTGGGAGCCTTTTGGGCTCAGCAGACAACAAGGCCTGGCCTCAGCCCTGCATTTGAATAGGCTTTGAGTGGCCCTGGTAAACCAATCTCCCTAATTATCTATTGAAAGAACATTCTTTTCCTTGCCCAGTCATTACCTTGATTTCAATTGCTGAGAAGTAACATGGAGGAGCAAAAAAGAAAAGTGAGGGGAGGGAGAGTATGTGGAAAAACATACATGGATGCATGTGCACGCACACGCACACTCAGGGGCATATGGAGATACAAAAGAGCGTTTCCTTCCGCTTTCATTAAGGTTAATTGTGGGTCAGAGGGAGCAGATTTAGGATATAAATCCAAGCTATACGTGCATTGCTATGGCACTGAAGAGAAATTAAACATGAATATGGCCTTTTAACTCCACTTTGCTACAACAATAACTGCTGCTAGGGCAGATTACTGAAGCATGTCATTGGTGTGGCACCAAATCATTACGCCTGTGACCTCAGAGCTGTAGTTTTGATAGGAAATGAAGCAAAGCTAGTGTGAATATTCCTAATTATTTTCACAGAGACTCCTCCCAACATTTAATGACACATGATCCCCAAATAAAGAGACAGGCAGGAAGAAATTAAATGACACACAGATGGATAAGAATGGCTCAATTTTGCCCACCACACCCACATCCACAACCTCTCCACACCTTGAGGCAGTACGCACTGGTATTTTCTTATCCCTGGAAAGATGATACTATTTAAATGCAAATATGCACAGAAACTATTTCTGCAATCTATCGCACACAACCATTGTTTCTGTGATTTTAGATGTGCAGGGTGAAGGGAATTTTCTAGCTATAGGTTATCCTGTCAAGATGGAGACTTCCATCATAGTGGTTGTTGTTACCAAACAAGAAGATGCCTCAAATGTTTCAGCTGAAAAGCAACAAATCTCAAATCTCAAAAGACTTCCCATTCACTGTCAAATTTCATAATCAATGGAAATGTGCAATTCTGTGGTATGATGTTGCTTGCTTATATACAATAATTATAAACTAAAATTATTTCTTTGTGAAGGAATATGTACTGAAGTCCTTAAATTGAACCAATTTTTTCTCCCATGTTTGTCGGAGTTTATGTAAACTTGTTAACTCCCAAAAACACAAACATTATTTCGACCAAAACCTCAGCAGAAAGAAAAACAAAACACTTAAACAGCAGGAGGGCAGAGTACATCGTATGGAATAATATGAAATATTTTGGACCCACTTACTGTACTTTGTGAAGAGTTGTTAAGAGATTAAATTTGTCTGTGTTCAGCAGTTACCATAGTTACAACTATGTACATGCTGAAGCGCTGCGTCAAGAGCCTGGAGATAGTCACTCAAGAGGAAGCTCTCGGGGCTCGAGGGTTGTTCTCAGAAAGCACTCAAGGCTTGCACGCAGTCACCATGTAGTGGAGGAGATAAGAAAGGACAGAGTTACCCTTTGAAACTAAATATAGGTCATGATAACCAGCATTTAGGTTTTGTCTTGTCTTAGGATAAAACTGTTCCCTGCCTTTTATTCTTCTAGTGAGTATCTTGGTACATGGCTATACATTGGCTGAAGTGTCTAATCGTCTGTGTTTGAAAATAAGAGCTACGATGACACCAGGACACACATGATCCTATCCATTTATTGTAACCAAGGGATGCTTTGGCATTGCCTTGATGGGCATATAAAGATTCATGTGGATGATCTGGGCACAATTCTAACCAGTAGAAAACCTTTTTTACTCTATGAATGAGTCCAAAAGTGAAATTCTCCTAACCCAGTTAAAAATATAACTGACAAAAAAGAAACTTAACGATCTTAATGGTGCATTAAGTTTTTCGTTCATGTGTGCATGCTCAGCCAATCCCCCCACCTTAAAATAAGAAGAAACTGGGGCTTTGCCAAAATGCCGTCTTTGAAATCCTTTGAATGTTCTCCTATCTTAAGTTCTTTAATCTCCTCCAGTCCGTCTGCTCTGAGTCTAGTGCCTCTAAATCTCCACACAACTTCGGACACTGACTGCTGCACCAATTGTCAACACTCTCTGATCTTGGAACACATACACAGGAACACACGTTATGTAGTAATTTTTAGTCAACTTGGTGTAAGGGTGGGGCAGTGATTAAGACGGAGAACTTAAATAAATATCACCAAGGCTCCAAGAATATTTTTGGGATTTTTGAACATTGTTAGATTTAAAATGTATATATTTTCTAACTTCTTCAAAAGTAAGTCACCAACAAAAGCAGCAAGTATTTCTCATGATATACTATCAGTAAGTGCAATTTGGTCTAGATCTGGATAAAGATGTGGAACTGGTGGATGAAGAATAGTGGACACATCAAATACAGGTACAATTATGACTAAACGTAGCACCCAAATAATTTTTGACATATCTTTAATACTTGCAGAGATAAATCCAGAAACATATTGTCATTTTTTTTTCTATTTAGGACAACATATTAATCATAACAAAACATTCAATGCATTCACTATTTACCCAAGGTGATTTGTTGTATTCAGCCCAGCTTGCCTTAGATTCTGATAAATGTATTGAATGTAATGTGTCGTATGCAACAACCTAGCCTTAAAGCATGTTAAAGTAACGTGTAGAGTTAATATTTCCTTTTATCTACCTTACGAGCAACAGATGCTTCATGTCTGTTATCCATCAACATCCACTGCATTTACTTTTCCTTTGTTGTTTGTGGGATTTTCTTACTTGCATTTTTTCTTCATTGAGAGAAAAGCTTGCTGAAACAGATGGAGATCAGGGTTCTGATTGAGTCACTTTATAGACTTTTATGTCTTCCTGCGAATAAAACCCTGATTATGTTTTGGTATCTTTCTACATCAGGACTTGTCTACTTGATGAGGCTAGATGCAGTTTTACAGATGTTGGGAGAAATGTTATTTCTTTTTATCTCAGGATACATGCTGTTGCCGCCCTCATTTGTACTGTCATAAATGAGCATCACAAGTAATCAATCATTGGTGAATCATGATCCTCTTTTTACTCTTTCTACTTTCCGATGTTTGTGACATTGTGAGAAATCCAAACTAATTTATAGTCACAAGTCTCACAATTGTGTTTTTTTCTTCAATACAGCTATAGTTAAAGAGTTTTTTGTTTTTGTTATGTTATGCGGTTCTTAACCAAGTAGAACATCTTGCAGACTGATCTGAGCTACCTTGATCATTTAAAGTACATATTTATACACCTCCCTCAGATCCATCAATTGTGTCATTTCATGGGCCGCCTGACTTGACGGTGTTCTCTGAAAACCGCTTATGTCATAGTCACTCGATTCGATTGTCCTATTTTGGAGGGGCCTTGGAGTTTTTTTGACAAATGAGGCCTTAGTTTGAAAGAATATGCTGGAGGTGCATTCCTCCCAGCCTTGCATTTTCACCAAAACAACAATTTTATTTCGTTATGGATTTTGATGTCGATGTACATTGATTGGGAATAAGCAAACAAATCTCTCATGAGATGAGATGACAATGTCACTGATGCAGTGGACACGCTTAGACGTAGCCTTCTGTAGGACACGGTTGGCGCGGGAGTACACAGGCTGAATCCAAGGTTGAGTGCAATGAAATTAGACACGGAAAGAGTTCAGGACCATCAGCCATTGAAAGCCACGGTTAAATTAACATGGTGCAGAGGAACTGTAAGCTGACATCATTTCTGTTTGTTGGAATTTTTTCAAAATTCATATTTTTACAAAGTTCATCTATCCTCTGTCTTTTTTTCTGCACTTCCAGCCCTGCACACAGACACTCAGACTATACAGCAAATTTTTACATAACCACAAATCTTTTGTGACTGCCTGGAGCAACAGTTGATCTTTCGTTACCTCTGACATCCAGACAAGGACCCTGAACGTCTGCAAGAAAAGGCTGCCAGGCTTCATGAGCTGCTTAGAGTGGTCAAAACAAGAAAGACCCTATTGTGATGTGCTGATGTTCTCAGCAGCTGTGAGCAGAGTCACGGCCTTGGTGTGGTTTCTGTCAGAAACAATAAGCAATGTAGGATTCAGCTTTTTGTCCTCACAGCCATGTCTTCTTCTCCCCAAGGCGCCTGTCCTTTGCACTAACACCACATATCAACACTCTATGACCGAGATCACACAACCAGGGTGCATCGCCCAACACCAGAGCTCGTTTGGTGGCCTTGTTTACATATGGACATGTGTATATTCATTGTTATTCAAACATGCTTATACATCACTGATTTATTGGCTTATGAATGTTTAAGAACCGCTGCATTGTATTGTATAGCTTTTTGACAATTTTTTTTGATACCCTATTTTAGTTCAGCTTTATGATGTGCAGTAGCTATTTTTTATTTATTTATGAACTACATGATCAAATAGTAAAACACTTTGGAAACGTCTTCAAACATATAGCAGTGTTTCCACACAGGGCTCCTGAGGTGTAAGACAGACTCGAGCATTGTACCCCATGGATCCTCCATCAGGCTTTAGAGGTGCTCATATAAGCTCTCAGTAGACAGCAGCTCCCCAGTCACGTCATTTGTCTTCCAGCCCTGGACCACTTCAAGGTTCGAGGAGATGCAGGGGGGTGAGGTCTCACTGAAGCGCACCAGGGTGGGACATCTAAGTAAATGAGTGTGAAGGTGCAGAGGCTTTAGGGAGGGATGTGTTTGTAGTGGTTAGCACGTATTTTTAGTCGTTTTGAAAATGGGTCAGTTTAAAAATTGCAACAAAAGAATGAGACACAGATGTCGTGATGTCATTTGGTTAAGTAATCATCTTGAAATTCTGTTTAAAATGTAAAAAAACGAAATCAAAATAGATAAATGGCAAATTACAGTATAACGAATAATCATGGTGGGACAGAACTCCTGTACAAAAACATTGATTTAGAATGACCTCAATGTTCATATTAGATACCTATAAGAATAATTACTGATTTTTGTTAAGGTTGTGTGCTGATGTAAGTGTTTTAATTGTTCATGTACACATGATGGTTGAAGTAGTTCGGCTCAGTTCTATTCAGGCTCGGTGAGTGTATCCTCTCATTCATGAATAAAATTGCTGCTGCTGTTGTATTCAAACAGTGATGTTAGATTGTTTGGATAGTTTCATTCACAAATTGGCCCAACCCTCAGTGAGCGAGCATGGATCAGTTCACTTTTCATGCTAGAGCCTCTCAAAGGAATAAAAAGTCTTATCTGTTATCTTTGCTGTGCTTTATCAGAGCTGGAATGGAATCAGTTAATCCCTGGCCATGTTTCAAGTGGATAAAAAAGAGAAAAAGAAAAAAAATGTACATGTCTATATTGAGGTATTTTGTGGTTAAAATAGAGGCTGTGAGCAGAGAGGATTTTTCCCCAGTGTATAGAATGAGTTTGGATCTGGATTTTGATCCAGGGGTTCCACTCAAGGCCTTTTTGCTAGTTATACTGCCAAAAGTAAACGTTTGTGAGTTCAACAGTGGGTGACCTGAAAGGGTCAAACAAACATGCATATGACTTTTTTAGGCATGCACACACGCAGTTAATTGATTTGTTCAGGAATGAGATGCTTTTTTTGCAAAAATTTACCTGAGCGCACTCATCAGTTCATTTTAAAATCATTAAATTTGTTAATTTAGATCTGGCACCATGCATCACATCAAATATGGACACACTCTGTAGCTGTGTGGATGGGTGAGAGCACTGTGAAACTGTTCTATCCTACCCGGTGTGTGTGTGTGTGTGTGTGTGTGTGTGTGTTTTGTGTGTGTGTACAGAGCTTGTATGTATGGAGGTGGGGCTGTGGGGTGAGTGATGACACTGCTAGTGTAATCCCACCAACATCTGCTTCTAATCTGCAACATGAAAAAGACACTCTTCTGACCCCATACCTGCCCCCAACCATCCTCTACCCCAGCCCACTCCTTCTTATACGATGTTGCCGTGCACTCTCTCTCTCTCTCTGTCAGTCTTGTTCTCTTTCATTCTCATTTGAACCCAAATCAAACAACGTCTCAGGTTACAAAAAGGTTCCTACCGCCGCTTGCAATCAAACGGTAGATATGAGAGGGAGAATTTGTCTCACTCTCCTTTTATAAAAACAGCATACTTACACAGCAAGCAAACTAAGATCATCAGTGCTTACAGATTCCCCCAACCATTTCCTCTTTACGTCATTTCAGGTTGGAGATTAGCTGACAAATAGAAGAAGACAGAGACAGACACAGAGAGAGAGAGAGAGAGAGAGAGAGAGAGAGGGTTACTTTGGGCTGGGGTGTGTGTGGGTGTACGTATGTGGGGACTTTCCAAAGGATGAAGATTGCCTCACTAGAGGAAAGTATTTATTCAGGAGTAATTGAGAGAGAAATAACACCGCAGTGGAAAGCCGAGCCCGAGCGGATGAGCAAGGAGAGGATGTAGGTGATTGAAACATGGCTGCAATTTGTTTTAACTGGCTGTAGAAATAAGCATGGCAGAGCTCTTAGGGCTTGGTAGTTGTAAATCTCCGGCCTTGCAGGAGTATTGTCGGTTCATAACCTTTCTCTCTTTCTCGCTCTCTCTCTCCCTCCCTTACACCTCCCAGGGGTACATTTAGCTGGGGAAATGGAGCTTTTCTTCCCTTTATTTGACTTCCCCGTCATTGGCAAACTCTCTCTCTCTCTCTCACTCTCTCTCACACACTCTTTCTCCTCTCGAACCACGTTCCAGGACCCCTAACCGTGGGCGTGCAGACCCGCCATGGGAGGACAAGGACATAACACAGAGACACATTAGAGAAAATCACTTCCTCCTTTCAGCCAACAATAGTTCTAGGAAGTAATTTCTTTCGTCCGTGAGCTGTGTTCACTCGCTTTCTCCTTACAAAATCATGTTTGCAGATCATCCACATTAAGCTATGAGCCAGTCTACACGTATGCCCTCGCTATAAGTACATTTCATATACACTAAGTGTAATTCGACGGTGCCTTCTATTCACACATATATCCATTGTTTGAGACATTTTGGTACCATTTGTTTAATTTTGCCTTTTGTTCCTTTTCTTCCACCATTCCATATTTGCTCATAATATCTTCTTATTTTTTTCTTTAGTTTAACTGTTTTCCCTCTTGCAGTATTTTTTTTAATTTTTTGTTATTTTGAATTTTTCTTTGAGTAAAAATCACGTAGCTATGTCCAACAATGTAATCATCCCTACTAATAATAATTACTTCAACAAGTACTAATGTGTGCACTGCAATTTTTACTTAAGACTCTAAGCACTTCTCCCACCACTTCATATTGCATATTTTCCCACTATTACATCATGAAGCGTGTATTTATTTTAACAACAGTTTTCCCAGGCATTAGACTGTTTTGCCTGCGTGTGAACGATGAGAGACAAAGATAACAGAATATAATGAAAAATAAGTGTGTGCAGGATCTGGCTGTTCACACCTTTGGTTCAAGGCTCTGGTCTCACTAACCCCTCCTGCCTTTAACATACACACACACATCTTTCCCTCACATGCGTACACATGAACATAAACTTTTAACTCCGTCCTCTTTCCTTCCTCCTTCCTATAGAGGTTTGACTGAAAAGCACTGTGCTGTAGCGCATTTGCAGACAGCTCAGCATGTTTGGTGCTGCATCCTGAAGAGCGTCTCACTCTTCGCCGTGGGTCACTACTCTGGGTTTACACATGGGGCAAAGGTGTCAATGCAGCATACTTTAAAGAAGCACAAGATGTCTGCACCTCAGCCCCAACGGGCACCCCGAGTCAAAGCTGGAACTAATCTGATAGGAATAAGAAGGAAGGGAATTAGAAGACAGAAATTGAGAATGTTAAGATTTGTGAGCCTTTCCAGTATTATGTGTTTGGTGCAGATTTGTTCTGCTGTGTTTACAAAAGACAGAGGCCTCTATTTCCTGCTGTTTCCTGTGTCATTCTATTTTATACTTCGATAGTACAAATAAGGACAATTATGCTGCACTGGTGCTGCAAGGTTGCTGTCTAATAGTGCTTTTCAGTGGATGTTTTATATTGGAGTTACTACAGTATAAACTGTCACGGAACATGTTGTATTGCACATACAATATTAATAATATCATCTTAATTTTCCATTTTAATTTTTTGTCACATTCAAAACTTTGCGTTCATCCTGAAGCGATGAGGTAGCAAATCTATAAAGAGTTTTTGCTTTCTGCCATTAAATTCAACCTCCCGGAAAACAAGGTGGTAACACATACACATAACGCAATTTTTGTCAGTAACCCTTGTCTTATGTCATAGCAGTGGAAATGAGTGAAAACACATTTGTGAGCAAATCAATTTTTATAACGTTTGCCTGTTTATGAGATATTCCAAAGCAAATGCAATAAAGTATCCAGAGCCAATATCGTATGCCATGAGGACTGGTGGAACAATTCCAAACATTGAAGTCACCTCCACAGACCCAGCAGAAATATTATACATGGAAGGAGCTTTGGAATCGAAGTGGTGTGTTTATGAGTAAATATCTTTGATTAAACTTGCGGTACCGTAGCTGACAAAATGGCAATTTTTGTGTGTGTGTGTGTGTGTGTGTGTACAGCCCTCTCTCTAATGGAATGGAAGCAGACATGCAGACGCACACATGTACCCTCTAACCCAACACAACCCCAAACATACAAGCACGCAAACACAGTTGCACAGTCGTCGTCCTCCCTTATACAGCCGAGGGAAGTAATGAAAACAAATGGCAGAGTTCTATTCCCACTGGGGCCTGAGGAGGAACTTAGTCATCAAGCTAATTTTATTCTTGTCTGGCCCAGAGACTCCATTTCCTCTGGGTGTTTTTACAAACGCCGGGCTGCACCACGCCATGGGCCAGTGATGGATATGAGGGCCTGATGGCCGGATGGCAGATGCTGGCCCTGTAACTCAAGCTCCAAACACTCGCAGATGACCCCCTGCACCCTGTGCTTTCCTCACTGCAATATTACTGCTGCTTGAGACTGTATATGTAAAAATACTTTCCAAATATGCTCACAATGTACAGAAATGTAGTTATCTACCATGACTTGAATATTTAAGATGAGGATAGCATACCGTATATTAGATAACCGTTGGCATCATTTGTGCTAATATTCGCTGTAAAAGCTTATTTACATGGCTTAAGCCCATAAGGAGAAATACTGGTGGAAGTCAGTGCACAGTGGGGTTCATGTTCTTTATTGCTTGGAACCTGGAAGTCCCTCAGTTCGTTCTGTTTATAGAGATCAATTAAATTTCAGACCAAACAAATATCCCATGACAGGCCTGCTTGGGCTTAAGTTAATATTTTCACTAGCCGAAGTTAACCTATTCCATTAATACGCTATTCCTTTACAAATTATTATTAGAGTTTTCAGGTCACTGTGTACAAAATTTTGAGACTAAAAATGTAATGTGCGAATTTTTTTTAAAGTAATCATAACATAGTTGACATATAATGCGGAACAAAAAATGCTGAATCATTTACAAGAATAAAAAAAAGTGGACAATAGCCTGTGTGTCAAAGTGAGGGATGTTGAGGATCTGGTGAAGACATAGCAGCGGTATAAGCTTCTAGAGTGAAGAAATAATTAGCCTTTTAGCTCAGCAGTACTAGAATATTGTATGTATTAGGAAACTAATTATGAAAGAATCTGTGACCATTGTAGACTGTTTAAAGTGTGTGCTGAGCAGCAGGTGTTGTTGGAAGCTCTCTCCTTTACTCACCTGAGTGTTGCTGTGGCTCAGCTGCCGTCTTTGAATTCTTAGTACATTATGACATGATTCATTTTTCAATTCTTTATTCTTTTCCTTTATACAACTAGTAATATTTTATATTTACTCGATGCCCCAAACATTAGGACTTCTTAAACTATTTAGAATTTACTCTTGTAACATTTCTCTTTTTTTTTCTCAAAATATTACAACTATTATTATTATCGTCGTATTTTTTTTTTTTACTGTATTTATTCGTGATATCTCTCATTTTGAAATGTGCAATAATGCAATCGTAGCAAATGGTTAAAGACGAATGAAGAAGTTGAGATATAAGAAATTAATGGATATACAAATATACACAAATATTCTTAGCTGTCCATAGATATACATTAGTTTAAGCTTTGTAGTCTACACTATATGATTGCTAAACATCATGTGCAGTGTTACAAAATGTGTATATATCCGATTACCCCTGTCTTTGCTTCCATTGTGTGTTAGCAAGTGTCACGTCTCAGTTGTCAGTTTTCTCTGATTTCCGCTCCAGGCTACCAAGCACAAATTTCTTGGAGCCGCTTAAGCCTGCAATAAATTAATTTATCACATCTGTTACCAGATGGTGGATCTCGGTCTATTCAGCCAGAAATGTTTTCTGGAATTTTTGCATTTTTGAAGCTGCTCTGAAGCAGATAATAGAACTAATCCTGCTCATGCACTCACAACAGTGTACCAGCAGAAAGCGTAAATCAGGCTGAGGGATTATTAAATTAAAGTGCTTTCGTGTCTGGTGATGCAGCTCACTGTAACACACGTGCATCCCTCTCAGAATGTCAATCAACCATCAAACCACATAACTGTGATAGGAAAATGAATACTTGACAGCTAATAGAAAAAAGTGAGTACTAAATTCATACTTAGTATTTGAGGGTTTTTCTTATTAACCACAACCAACACAATTGAGATTGAATGTTTTGTGAAAACTCAAAGTAGGCCTGAACAGCATATGGTCCCATGTATTTCCCTGCATGAAAGGATAATTAATTGTTACAGTTAAAGTTAGTCTAAAGCTCATTCCTCATCATGGTTTAGATGAATAATAAATGCTAAAAACTCAATTTACCCAAAGTTGTGGTAGAAGATGGGACGTGTCACATTGGTTTATGGGCTTAGTTGGATCACCATTACATCCATGCTCACACCAAAGTCCCATTCTGTGACATCTGCACAGCTGGGAGAAGACACTGGGGACAAAGCCGAAAGAAATCCAAATGGCCTTCTGTTGCAACTCCTCCGTTACCATCTCAAAGCCTTCATTCCAATGCACCCTGCATGGATTATTCAGTGACTGTACCCTTTTAGTCTTGGCCGTGGCCCGCAACAGCAAAAAGAACCTTATTGTTGTTGATTTGTAAGTATGCAACAATTTTCAGGAGAGGAGGGAAACATTAAAAAGCAATTAATATATGGGTGTGCGAAGGAATATAGGAGTCGCCTCAGCCCCCGGAGGGACTCCCTTTATCTGAAGCACGAGCTGAAAATGCAGAAAACACGGAAAAGATGGCTTTTAGTGTGACTTCTGCTCATCCCCGCAAACGGATGACTGACAAGAGGGAGCGAGGGACAAACAAAGGCAGTTTACGATCAGCATAATCAATGTGACATCAGCACAGCAACATAATGTGTGGGGGGTTGGAGCGGAAGCCGGCTGGAACAGAAGATGCTTTTTTAATAAAACTGCAACTTGCTCCTTTGAAATGACACGTTCCTGATCTTTCCCTGAAAGTCGTCTTTCTGACCATCAAAGCAGACTTAACATCATGGCAGCTTATCAGTGGCACCCACTTTAAAAGCAATCAAGTATGCATTTAATGTTTTAAGCTGACAGGTTCAGCGCAGACCTTCTGTGCTTCATTGTAAAGAAAGTACTCCTCCCTGAGCTTCTCCTCTTGAGTGTTACCCACAAGTCATCATAAAACAGGGAGCCCTGGCATTAGATTAAAGGTGTCTCGCAAGGCTTGAATGGACCTAACATGAAACGGCAGATAAGGTAGAATTATGCTTCTTTAAAAAGCATGCGAGCATCTTCACATTTATTAACGGTGTTTTAATGTGGATCTCTCATCTGGAAGGGCTGAACCTTTTATCTCCTTCCATTCTTCTCCAAATTTAACAGCTTTCTGTACACATCCAGACAGTGGGTCTAGAGCTTTGCAGTACATGCTATATTTGTTGCAGTAATGATGAGATTTTATCCGTATTTTTCCACATTTGTCATTGAGACATTTTAAGGCTCAACAATCACACACATTGAGGTGTTTAGGAACCACATCCCTCACTCCCTCTCCATTCATTTTCTTCAAGGCTAAGAAGAGGTGGAGGGCGTCACTTCTAGTGGGGACCATTCAAGCCTTGCATACTTCTTCCATTACAATGAAAGGGGGGTTGAGGGGGGAGATTCCATTTTGGTTGTGTGTCTCTGTAGTGGTCATGGATTGGATTATTTGAGAACAACCAAGGTACTTCTGCCCAAACAAAATATATAAAGCCAAAAAAACACATTGTGACAAACGCAGAATGGCTAACCTTGGTCTGAACACCATGGTAACAGGGAACAGAGAGCTGATACCGATTTATTAAATTCAATATGGAGCTGATACTGATTTATTAAATTCCATACGGACACACAGAAACACATGTACAAAACAAAACACACCTGATGAGCATAAAAATGTAATCAGAAACGCCAACAAAGGTTGTAAACAAAAGCCTTTGGTTTAATCGTACAGTAGGCACAAACTTTATACTGGCATAAACAATATACAGCATACACAAATGTTTCAGTCAGAGTATTCAAACAGGGACGAGCTACCTGTAAAGTAAAGGCCAGGTGTCACGATGGCTTCACGATGGTTCTTTTCTGCTGGGAAAAACCTCATTTATCATCCAAGGGGGCCTGTTGGATTTTATCTCTCTGCCTGGCTCACTTTGAAGCACTTGATCCCCTGACATGTCTGCCGTTTGGGGCTCATTGTGTCATGGAAGAGGTCACAGGGAGGGCAGCATCACCGGCTGCCTGTCCTCCCTCAATCCATTCATCTCAGTCTCCCTATTCACTGTGATAAGGGATACAGTAGAGAGCAAGCCGGAGCAAGGGAGAAGCAGTTTGTCGTGGGTTTGCGTGTGTGTGTGTGTGTGTGTGTGTGTGTGTGTGTGTGTGTGTG
>OMNV01005087.1:117552-136523 GCA_900303265.1 Brotula barbata | reverse complement strand
ATTAGGGTGGAGGGGTGAACAAGAGGCATACAGTCGCAGGCAGAGCTGAATCAATTAAGGCACATCAAATCAAGAATTCATGTACACTGAATGTGACAAATATTGGCTGAGGCGGTCAAAGCTGTCAGGGCTTGACAGAGCTTACTCCCCCATAATCATCATCATCATCATCATCATTGTCTTTCTCTCTTCTGCTTCTTGTGTCTCTCCCTGGTGAAAAGTGTGTTGCGTCCCCGGCGAAGCTCACTCGATCGTATTTCTGGATGCTGCCTGTGTCCGGGAGGGATCATGCCATCTGTAACCTTGGCGTGTAGATTTGCTGCAACATGTAGGCACAGCCAAACGCATGCTGAAACATGCAAAAGCACCCCCGACTCCAAACGCACATCTACACAAATACTGCATCTAAGTCGATAAGTGCATATGAATGTTGGTGACGAAGTTATGGCTGGTATCACATTTATTCTTGTCTTGCAGAAATACCAGGTGTAACGGACATTTTTGGATAAAACAAGGATAGAATAAATCAATTCAGGGGCTGCAACCTATTGGAGCTCAAAGTATCACCCATTACAACAGTTGTGGGAATTATCAACCCCCTTTCTTTCCCCTTTCTCCCCTTACTCCTCCAGGTCATGCTGGTGTCGTCAGCTGGTGAGAGCATATGTCTGACATCTCTGTCTGTCTGTCTGTCTCTGTCACTCTTGGCCTCTCTGTCTGCACCCCAACCCCCAACACTCCTGTCACTGTCCCTGTCAACTCTGTCGGCCATGGCCCAAGTAAACATGTTGCGACCACTTGATATGTTTGTGTGGGGATTTGGGGATGAACATTACCGTGTTTTGAGAGAGGAACATCTGGTGGGGGGAAAAGGTTACAGTATAAGGATACCACCAGAGCCAGAGCCCTGTGCAGAATTCCTTCCATCAGATAAATCAAGCCGGCAAGTCACTGCAAAATGGGAGGGGTAGGAGAGGAATGAGAGGGATGAGAGAGAGCAAAGGGACGTTAACTCAATCCTGTCTGAGAGGAATAGAGCGCTTAGTAAAACAGGGGCTTCTGTAAAATGACCATCTCTCTTTTCTTGTATGAATCTGACAATTCTATAGTCTCACTCTTGCACTTGTTCAAGAATAGAAAAATTACTCGAGATCATATAATCCAATGATGAATATTTCTCAATCTGTCAATGTTCTGCCCATGACAACAACAGATCTGGCAACTAAGGCTGAGGGCAAAGCTCTCGATTTACCCTCATAGCATCGACATTCCACCTCTCGTAGTTATGAGCTCTGAGAAGTGACAAAAATAATATAAGCAGCTGAGATTTGTTTCCTCCACCGGTTGATGGGTCTCACCATTAGGGAAACGGAGCTCTGACGTAAGGAGGGAGTAGAACCTCCGCTCCTTTCCGGTCAACTGAGGTGGTTCGGACATCTAATCTGGGCACCTCCCTATAGGGAGCATGTCCAACTGAGAGGAGACCACGGGGTAGACCCAGAACATGCTGGAGGTATTATATAGCCTATCCCTCCTCGGAATGTCTTGGGATCCCCAGGAAGCGCTGGAGAATATAGCCAGGAAGAGATGGGATGATGGACTGATGGACAACACAAGCAATCTGTGCTATTTAAAGTTACTTATTCATACTTTGAACAACATAATTTAAAAGTTAAGAACGTAAACTTGACATGAGTTCATGTTCTCAGGTGCAATAATGAAAACCTCAGTTTTATCGGCTTTTAATGGCTGATAGATAATTGTTTGCCAGGCAGCTCTTTATTTCATTTAAACAGCAATTCAAGATTTGTGAGGTCTAAAGGCAAAATATTCCGTAGCTGGATGTCATCAGCATAGTGATGATAGGACAGTTTTTAAACACGCTTATCAGCTGACCCAGTGAGAACACTTCTAATGAAAACAAAATTGGCTCCAAAACAGATCCCTGAGGAGTGCCATTTGACAGAGTAGCAGTATCAGACGTATTTTTGTCCACCAGATGGAAAAGCTGCTACCTACAAAATATGAGGAAAACCAGTCCAAAGCAGAATCAGAGATGGCCACCAAGCAGTTAGACCCATGAATCTACATGTGATAGTTAATGACAACATCTGCAGCCACGGCAAAAATACAAACATCACAAGAAACTACGTTGAGAATATCCTGATATCAATTATTTGTCCTATTTCAATTTCCCCGAAACATTCACACATGCCTTTGGTGAGCGCTGCCATAGGCTGATAATGAGTATGCCTCGCTCACAGTAGACTCCTCTGAGGGCCAGTGATACCGACGAGCACTTGCCGTCGGCACAGAGCTGTAACATCCCTCCATCCATCCTCAACTCTCTACCACCCCTTCATCCCCATCATGTTGAGTGAACAGAGAAATGAGGCAGAGATGACTAAAGCACATGTCAGAAGTTGTAAGGGCTTCTATGGTGGCCGTGGAGATGAAGCTGTCAGAGGAAATGCCGTCAGTGCCAACACTCGAGTATCAAGGGCATCTTTGTGACTTCTCCTCCCTGTGCCTGTCCTCTGTTGCCTGGCTTAATTACACTGTGTGTATGCAACTACTGCTATTGTCAGGGGCTTAACATGGCTGTGCTGTTGGCATGCACGTAGCCAAGTTTTGACACGGTGCCCCCGGAGACTGTGATGTACTGTTGAGATGTGTGTTCAAAGAAACGAAGAGGAAGGAAGCTGAGGCATTTTACCCACAGGGAATGTTTTTATTCAAAACTGTTTAAATGGGTGTCTGTGCCATTCAAAGTACATTTTGGATTGGGTAAGAAAAGAATTTGGGGTTTGTATATTTGTCAAATTTTCAACGGTATGTCCGTGTAGAAGTCTGTGCTGGCAGAAGTGGTACACGAGGCCTGGCAGTGGAGACATACTTCACACCCGAGGCTGACCAGGAAGTAGTTGACAGCTCTCGGTGCCCTGGCCTGCTGCTAATTTCTCCACTTCCTTCCTGCTAGCCTAGCTTAGCATCAATCACCTCTCTCCACTTGCAGCAGTAGTGCAAACCAATTTCCTTAATGCTGATTGCACTGTAAACCAATGCTCAGCCCTCTCTTCACCAGCTCTGGCTCTTGTTCCATTTCATTCTTTCTTTCCCTCCACTGTTTCCCTTCGACTTGACATACCAATGATTCAACTCTCAAAAGCCTGCTACAAAAAGTCTACTCTTCTATAGGCACCGCTTCTATTTTTCCACCCATTCCTTAATACGCCTGTTTCTTGTAAAGCTCGACTCAATGATGATGATTAGCTATTTTTGTATATATATATGTGTGTGTGTGTGTCTATGTTCCTATATGTAGATCTGTGTGTGAATTCATCATAATTTATTATTTGTATACATTTCTTGAATAACAGTCAGATAAGCTATGACACGCAGTCTAAATGTATCGGTGTAGAATGCAGAGCGCTCAGTGACCAAGTTGGTGATAGTGAGAGGGGATCCCTGCTCCCTGCTGAGACATGAGAAATTCCCTACATGTTTCTCAAGTTTTGGAGCCGTCATCAACACAAGTGGAGCCCAGCTATTTCCCACCTTTGCTTTTTTTTCTACCTCTGCCTCTGAGGCAAAGACAGGGACGTCCCCTCAGTTAGTTTTCTTAACCTAACTGCATCATTGTGGGATGCAACTACTTAAAATCAGTAATGGGATTTATTAGTGTTATTTATGTTTATATATCGTAATGTGAGAATTGTTGGGCTAGAACACAGAGGCTGTTACCTCTCACTTCATCCTCGTCATTCCAGACAATGATAGGATTCAGTCGCAGACTTCAAACAGCATGAACCTTCCAATTGTTCTTAGAGAATTAGCAGCACGGTCTATGGAGTTCAACTCTACTAAAGAATTTTTATCTTTGTCATCAGGATTAAACAGTTTAGAAAATGGATGGATGGAGGGATGCATGGATGTTTTTCTACATTTCACATTGTCATGCTAAGTATATGCATATGCAGACAGACTATGACTATCAAGGTATTAACGTAACTTCTGTCTATGGTGTTTATTTCTGGATTCTACTATCATCTCCTAAATGAGGAAATATGCAGCATATCTTATCTCGTGTCCACTATCAATATTTCTACAAGAGCAGGACTTTAGGAGTCCTGCTGAGTGACTACTACAAATATTTTGGTATTGGTATTATAATTTTTTAATAAAATTAGAAACAAAGACATGCTCTATTCCACAGTGTTACACCTCTCTCTCTGTTGCACTCTCTCTCTCTCTTCCCTTGCCATCCAGTGGCAGGCCTTTCCCACTGGAGAGATTGATGAAATGCAGTGGCCTGGGGGCCCGGCGAGAAGTAGTCCCCTGCTGGGACTTCTCTCTGGCCCACTGAGCACAACACAGCCACACAGGATACATCACTCAATCTGTTGCTGGCACACACACAGGCACAGCACTGGACAACATAAGGGGTGGATGGTGAGGAAGAAATCGTAGCTGCGTTTACTCTTGTCCTAATGGCTGGTACAGGGCGGTTCAGGTTTCAGCCTTGCTCCAGGGCCCACCACTGACATGCTGCTACATTATGTTAGCCTGTGTTTTATTTGGCTCAGTTTGGTATAGTGTAGTGGGATAGGATATGAGGGGGGTACAAGTCAAGGCCCCAGCAGGAGGGACACTCCAACACAAACAGTAGGAGCCTGATTCCTGTTGCTGCGCTTACAAATCACTGGGTTATGTACAATCCGAGTCACAGATGGAGATTTTTTTCCTCGCTGCGTTTGTGTGTTTTGTGTGTGTGGTGGGATTTGCAGTGTAAATGTCAACAGCTTCAGCTTCCACAGATCATCTGGGTGTACCATATAGACTCCATTGTATACTGTGTCTGCCCGTGTAATGTATAAGTGTTTTGCGGAGGGGGCACAAATGCTCCACGGGGTTGGGTGGCATACACGTCGCAACCGGCTGATGGATGTCTTGGATTGCTATGGCCAGGATTCCCCAGCTTCCAGTCCACAGCTACTAACTGTGCTTACACAGCCATTGACACTGCCTTGTCTGGGAGCACCTGGACTGGCGACATGGTCTGACAGATTCTCAGAGAAAGCCTCCGGTGCATACACATGCTTGCACGCTGACACTTACACACGAGCATGAGAAATGGGGGATGGGGTGCCCTGACAAATTACCCACATCCCCACCACTCAAGTATCTCGGCATGGGGGAAACTCGAAGGTCCGGTAGGAGGTGGGCGGATAAGTGGGAGGTCAGGGGATAGAGGGAAGAGTGCACCCATAACACACATTTTCTCTGTGTAAAGCATAGAGGGGGACTGGAGCCCAAGAGGAATTTATTTTAAGTCACGATATCCAATCTATCACCACAACCTGTGCTTGTTGGACTATGTGAGAAGTGTATGTGTTTGTGTGTGTGTGTGTGTGTGCATGAGCACGCATGTGTGGAAGTGAAGGCCAGCGTTCCAGACTGCAGGGAGAGGATTAGGAGTCTGGAATGCAAGACACTCCTTGACCCCGGCGCGACCTTCGAGGCTAAATCCCTTGCCCATATCTGTCCCTCATGGGTCATGATCCAATTGGTCGCCCCTTTAGAATGCTGACCTCTTATGCACCTCGTCGCTCAGTCTGCTTGAAACATCTCTATTCACTGACGACAGCGTCTAAGCCAGATCGCTGGGGCAACAACTGGGGGAAGCTTTTGTTGTTCAGAATCGGGGATGGCACCGCGATCGAAAGCATTCAGAGGCACTTTTTCTTAATGCATCCCTACTTGAGGAAATAATAAAAGTATCTCTCTTGTTCTCCCTTTCAGGTGTCCATGTACACCTAAAACATAAATGAACTGTGTCAATTTTTCCTATTTTGGAGGCATATACACGCTCCCTTTCCATTTGCGAGCATGTTGACTATGAGTGATGTTAATGGAGGTGGAGAGGAACAAACACATCAGAATGGCAGATGAGTGGCAGTGACACTGAGCAGCAGGAAAGAGCTGCATTCAGGCGATCACAGAGGCTTTCTTTCTCTTTCACGTTTTCAATCCCATATGACACGGCTGACTAGAGCGATGAGCGGCAGATGGGTGCCTTTGCTTGTTGCTGAGGCCCCCTGAATAAAATATCATGCTGTCTAATTTATATTTCATCTGCATATGGAAAAGCATTATTGTTTTTAGATGTTTCTCAGATGCCATCCTTTGCTGTTTTTTTCCCCCTAATGGGATCAAAACTTTAGGCTTATTTGTTGTATGGTCCATTAAAAAAATAAATAAATAATGGCAACCAATCATTTACTTTGAAAGGAAATATTAAATCTAATTGATTTATGTTACATTGTCACACATAATGGTCATTTTTTTTTGGAAACGTAATATTTATCTCCTAATTTTTACTGCTGTAGTACACATTTATAACATAAATTGCAAAATGTTTCTTTTTGTCCGCATTATAACAGCGATCGAGATAGAATTGTGATCCTCCTCTGAAGGTGTGGAAATGAACTAGAGAGATATCTGACCAGCTCATCAGTTAGCTCTGATCCTTGGAACATTTGCTCTTGTCTCAATTTTGTGTTGCTTGACCAATTCAGTTTTTTGCTGTCCTAGTAACACCTAGTAGAGTGTGATCTTTGGCCTGTAGTCATAGAAACAGTGTGTTATTCTTGCCAAAGTATAGAGGTCATGATCATCCAGCGCCGGTGATTTGGCTTGTTTTTGGCATTCAATTAGAATGAAGCATAACAAACAGTCGAGAAGAATTTTCTATGGCCAGTTGTATCTTGGTCGCAGATCTGCAGGATAGAAGAACAAGTGCTACAAGAATCAGTCTCAGAAAAAGGAAGGAACAGCCTCTGATGGTTGTGTGTGGAGACACATCTGACAGGCCGGTGTACACAACCCGAAGCAAGAGAAAACCAGGAAGAGGCACCAAGAACAGCTCAGGAGAAAATAAACATTTGTTTGGCCACTAATCAGACCTTCTCATGCCAAACCCGCCATACAGTTTGCAGATGACAAATTTGTCTAACCAAGAACTAATCAATAATCCTGAACCGAGCCCAGTCACAGAATAAGAAGTGGTTTTTACCGGTTCAACACTTGATGCAGAAATGCACAGAACTTATATTTTGAACAAACCTACAACAAATTAATTATATTCATCACAAAGAAAGATGATCTGATTTCAGTTCTAATGCTAGGGGTTGCTTTGATTTAATATCTATAAATACGAATGAGCTTGGAGGGAGAAGAGGATAACGGATTTAGGAGGTGAGAGTGGGGTAGAGAGCGGCTGAGGCAATGTTTACACCAGGCATCTGTCATTGGATTTACAAGAGCCAAGATGAGGGAAGAAGGAGCACGAGTAAAGTGAAGTAAATGCAGAGAATTAAATCTGATATGATGAGTGCCAATACAGCCAATACTTTATGCCTGTAAATCCATTATGTGTTTGCTAAATGGCCACAGTAATGGAGAAAGTAGCACTTAAGCATATTTTTAAGCTGTAGCAAGACTTGTGCTTTAGTGCCGCGTTGTCGTAGCTTTGTAAAAGTGTGTGTGTGTTTCTGCATGCATAAACCAACACATATTTGTTCTGTCCGTAGTGTAAGGCTGCCTCTTGGTGCATCTGTCTAACAGAGGTAAAGTGTCAGCTGTGAGCAGCCTGGAAGGGCCCCTCGTCAGGCCCTCACCTGTGTCACATCTGCCTGCCAGTGCCATCGAGGTGCATCAGACGTCCACCCTGGCATCTCTTTACCAGTGGCGCCACACTGCCCGTCACCGGCTTGCGCGTTTGTTCCTTCCCTAACCCCTACAACGGTGTTAGTTCCTCGAGGCATTGTCACTCACCTGTCAGTGCTTTCATCAACCCTTGTCTTCCTCTTCTTTTCAAGGCGGGAAGGAAACCATCGAGGTGAAAATAGTGACCATGTTGTCCTAGTTTCAGGTTTAGCCACTGTTCACAGGGACAGATCAGTGAGGCGTTGACGGATGTCAGCATCACTCTATGGCAGGTGTATTGAGCAAACAGTGCAGTGTAAAGGAGTATTACAAAAAATATTTTAAATGTTTTATGACGGCAAAACACGCTATCGGTACTGATTCCAAAAGTTTCGCTTTGCTACATTGTACAGTTATTGTCACACGTGGTTCTTATTTGGCAGGACAACAGTTTGACTGAAGTGCTATAATCCAGTGTTCGGGCCTGAGCATTTATCTACGCAAACGTGTATGTGCACAAAATTGGAAGTTGGTGGGAACTCTTGGTTTCTCTTGGTTCTCTTGATCTCTGATCTGTTTCCTAGTGGGTATACTTTTTAATCCTTCAAATGCAAGTATGTAGCCCAGTATGTAAAACATTACAGTTTTGAAATGCTGCAGTACAGTGAAATGTAAGCATTTTGAGACCCTAAGTGCTATATCTGTCTGTAGGTATAAAGATGAATTAGAAAAAAGAACACACATCCAGCACTTTCATGTTTATTCATTCATTTATTCATTTGTACACATATATAGACACAATTTCATAGATGTCCTTAAGATTCACTTAAATGCAGATTAAGGGTGGTAGGTACAAATAATGGAGTGAGATTGGAGTAAAATATCTTAATTATGATCATATGTAAATATTATTAGTAATAATAAAAACAGCGTAAGTTTTCTCTCCTTCCAGCTTTTCGCTGTACCTGTATCAATTTATGTTTATCATGTAAATGAAGCACTCTTGAAAATGTCATATTTCTGTTATTTATTCATTGAATGACCCATACACATGTCAGCTAAAGCAAACAATGTAGTTTTCTACATTTTGTTGTTGGCCTGAGGGTCTCTACCTGTCTTTCCGTCGAAAATGATCAAAGTCACGCTGTTGTTCAAGGTTAAAGGAGATCATCATCATCAGCAAAAACTACCTTTGCTCACTCCACTATGCGAGCAAACTCTAAACTATTGACATCTGTCTCAAATTCCACTGTTTGTACAGTGCAGTGTATGAGCCTCAAGGTAAATCCATAGTTGACAGTCTTTACTGAAAGCTTATGTCTTCAGGCAATGTGAAGTAAGGGATAAACACTTCCTACACATTTTTGTCTCGGGTTAAGGTGGTATGTTTGGAGTCGCTTCAGCTGAGCAACCTCGCATGAGTTGTAGAGAGGCTATCTGAGCTATCGGTGGCCTCGGATAGCAGGGGCAGCTCCCAATCATGAGGACTGTCTGAAATATTGCACAAATAACGATCGAAGCAGTTTTCTGCTGTGTGTGGGCCCAGAGAATAAATCCAACCTGGTGATGTGCTGTGATTTTGTTTCACATGTCTGCCCAAGACACAGCCAGACGCAAGAAAACAAAGAGTAAAATACATAAAAAGAGCCTTCGGCTGTGACCCAAACTCTGGCCGTATCAGTTAGGCTTTGTTGCCACGTGGCATATGGTACAAGACAAACTGTCAGCCTTTTTCCCTGCTGTCCGTGCTTGCTTTGAGATGACAGGGGCAAGAGCATGTTTGTGTCCCGGCAGCAGGCATCAGCGAGCGTCGTGGTAATTTGGGGGGAAAAGGGGAGAAAGGCAGCACATCTTGCTGTTCTGAGCAGTGATGCGTCTGCACGGCCGGGCGTGGAGGGCCACACGGTAGCTGCGGGGGACAGCACGGTGGCTGCGACTGTGAGGAAACTGCAAATTGATCAAATTGTGGAGGCAAGACTTAAGGCCTATTATCTGGGTCTTGTCAAAGTCTCTCTGGTCTCCAGTGGGTCACAGGGGCACGTAGTGTATATACAGTATGTTTGTGTGTAAAGAAACTCATTTGTACGTGTCTGTCTGTGCAATGCCCCAGACATATGTGTATATAACTTTGTTTGCACCACATCTCTCCAACACGCACACACTAAAAACAAACAGCCTGCATTAGCACCAGTGTGACACTTCCCAACGCACGAAGGTGAACCTAAGTTCAAATCCTGCCCACGTTGTGAGATAACTGATGAGTATTGGTCTACATATTGTTACTTTCTAACTCTGGATAGTGATCAGAAAAGCCACCCTCCATCAGAGGAAGCATCGTGGTTATTAGCCAAGCATGGAGCTTTGATCTGCGTCTTGTCCTTTGGCTTCTCTCCGGTGCAATGTGGGGACACGTGGACGAGGGAAGTCATCATCATCGTCACCATGCTTCTGTCACAGTTCCTAGAACTTTGAGGGCTCCCTCTGGCCCCTTGTCATTCTACCAATTTTCAAACAGCCAAGTCTCATTCCAGTTTCCTTAGAAAATGAGATGAGATGAACTGTTTATTCATGAGGCAGTGTAAAACAGACTCTGCATGAACATGAGGTCTGATGAAGGCAGGTCCTGACTCTGGTGACCAAACAGCCAGAATCCTTGTAAATCATCAGCGCTGATATTAGCTGTTGAAGGCTAAATAGCCATTATGGATCCTCGGCACTCTGACACGTTATGACCTGCCTCCTCTGGTGAGGTATGTAGCGCTGTGTGTGGGAAACACATACACACAGTCAGCAACTGCGCTGTGTGTGGGCCATGTTTGCCACCACTTACTGACAGGTCAGTCTCCCATGGTGTGATCAAACAGCAGCCACAACTCTCTGGAGTACCCACAACACTCCGCCTGGTGGAGAGTGGACAATAAAAACACGAGCGGTGGGCTTTCATCACGGGCTTTACCAAAGTCTGGTCCACACTCATTTACACTGCAAAAACAGAAATGGAACCAAGTCTCAAGATTGTGGTGTATAATCATTGTGTATAATATAATGGTATGGATTCATCTTACTATGGCAGAGATTGCAAGAAATTAGTCTGAAAAGTGGATTGAAAACCATTTGACTTTGTGTAGGACAATTTTATTATTGAGCCCTGGAAATTTCATGTTCTTAAAACAAGTGAAGAATCTACAAGTGCACTGAGATCACTTCAACCAGTTTACAATACAAAAAAAGTGGGAGGGAGGCGGCATAAGCGAAATTGCAGTTTTAGGATGATGAGAGTAAAATTTGATTGATTAAAAAATTCTATCATATTTGGTTTACTTTTTTTTTTTTTACATTTAAATCACAAGCAAGAAACAATCCCTTAAGCACATCATCCTACATGTGATGTTAGTTTACCGGGATTGTTCGATATCTACAAACTTGACAAGGTTTTGACAAACAGAAAGGTGTAACCCCATAAAATCTTAAAATGACCTCAATTAAAAGACAAATAGTTTAAAACATATTTCACTCGAATTTCCAAACTTTTTTGCCTTTTTGACACCAAATCGGCTCAAATCTCCGGGTAGATTTATACCCATTTCAATCAATCAAAGTAATCTTCACTTAACCTCATTTGTAGATTTTTTCAAGTCTTTTGCTTGTATCTGCTACAGGTTTTAATGTCAATCACAACACAACCTGACCTCATGATGTTTGAGCTATGATACAAATCCTCTCCATAAGCACACGAATCACGATGACAATAGTTTGTGTTCTGTCTGCCACAACAGGTACAGCCGGCCTATCTATCCTGAGTTGTGCAAACAGCGTTGATTAGCTCGATAAAACCTCAGGCTAAACAGGCTGACGGCCAGCCAGCCAAAAGCAATTGTAGTAAGGACGAGGTCCTATCTGTAGTCCTATCGGCCCCAGCCTGTCCTCCACTAATGGAATTGTCCTCCACCCCAGGCTGTGTATTACCATAGATCTGTGGGATAGTCTCACTGCAGCAGGAGAGCCTTGTGATTTAATAAAGAGCCCCTTTCTGGCTCACTTACAATACAACAACATCAAGACATGCACGTTCGGACATATAGCAAATAAATAAACAGAGGCTTCCACGGAAATGTGAGGCACAACTCAATCAGTCTGCGTGTGTACGTACACATGCGAGAGTGTGTGCGTCTGTCTCGTGACTAAACAGATTATTCAAATGAAGTGTACCTTTTAGTTTACTGAAGAAACCAGAAACGACAAGTTGATCCTGGTGTATGAGCTTTGTCAGTCCTTAAAGCGGCACTGAATGTTCACTTTCATTAGCCGCAGCGTGCCTGTTCATGCTTTACATACAGTATTACATCATGGAGCATTTCACCATCATTTCATTTCATATTTAGATCCTCCGAATGAAAAAAAAGGAAACGCAATGCAACATGAAGCTAATAATCTCTGACTCATATATGTATCTACTGTAAATCTGCCTACTGTATCTATATATCCATATTTTTTTCTACAAATACATCCCTGGTGTATAGAATCTCTCCTCAGCAGGCTGCCTGCCAAGGGTGAGTGACAACTAACAAAACAATAGGCTACAGACAATGACATAATGCAATTTAATCCTTTCCACTTGGAATCGATTGTTACACCTTGGGGTGCAACATTTTAGAATTATGTTGCTTTATCCAGAAGTTTAATATATTATTTTTGAAGAAGCAGCAAATTTTTGCTCATTCTCTCATTGACTTCAACAGAGCAGGTAACCACAATCTGGCTGTCAGCAGAATTTGGACTGCCTTTGGACCGGCTTTATTACATCAGTGGTGTGAAAGGTATGGATCGTGGAGGAGTTTAGAATCAATTACCTTCTTCGGTCTACATTTGCTCCCGGCCTTTATTCACATTGCCTGGCAGAATTATATACATCTAGTGAGAATTAATCTACTTATTTAATTCCCCTATTGTTCAAAAATTCTACTCACTTCATGTTATAAGCACGGTACAATATTGAGTTACAGTGGCTCCTCACCAAGCGCTAATTCTGCACGCATAACCAGGCTGCACACAGAGGCATACCAGTGCAGGATCTGTGTGGGCTGGGCTGGCAGGCGGCTGATGGCCCTCTGGCTCCACGTTACGAGCTCCTGGACCACGGTGCCATTACCTCCACACACACCTAATGAAGTTATAGCAGGGCTGAGGGCTTTAGGGCAACGACTCCCTATAGATTCCTGGTTCTGGGCCTGCAGTAGCCCACACACACAGACAGAAACACGCACAAATGTAACAATAGCCATGGCATAATCAGTCCCAAACCCTGATGGACAGTCCAAGGACCAATCACTCCTCAAACAGCTCCTCCTCTCCTCACGTGCCTCGTCCCATTCTCCCCTAAATTGGAGAGGTGGAGTGGACTGATGTCTTATCTGGTGTCTAGTGGGTGGTTTGGTATAGCCGCACTGTCTCTGTGTCATGGTAAACACACATTAAGTCCCCTTGACCACCCTGGAGCACTCGTTGGCTAACTCTTAAAAAGCCCAGGCAATGCAATTATCTTTTATGACCTGCCAGAAAACACGGGCGGTTGGGAGGCTATGGAAGTCCACATTCAGGCCCCACGGAGGACGGACGTGAGTTGTCACCTGAGTCCTTGTGTCCTGTTACAACAGGACTAACAAATTTAAAGTGAGATCTTAAATAGGTGACAAGTACCTTTTACATTGACGCCCGGCTCTCTTTCTTTCTTTGTGTGGCGATTGTGTTTGTTGAATTCCTTTCTTAATCATTTCCCACATGAGGGTTTGTAGAGGAGCAGCAGATTTGTGTTTTGATACATCGTCTCTGGTAGCCGTCGCGTAGTTTCCTCTTTATTGTGGAGCAAAGGCAATGATGATGGCAGCGAGTCAGTGCTGGCTCAACATTTCAGGCTTTTTTCCCTTGACGGCCTCTCTTTTTTTTAATTACTTGTGTTTTTCTTGTCTTGCGAAGCATAAAAAACCCCCAAGCAGTTAAGAGTTTAGTGCATAGGAGAGACTTTTATTTTTGTATGAGATTCTGCAGTGCGAGATTCACACCCAGTGCCAATGTTCGGTGTCAAAGCATTAGAAAATTGATGTCCCTTTTCTTTTGATGTAGACTGATGTAGAGAAAACTGCAGATGCAAAAGCGGAGTTTTGACTTCTATAATGCAGACCGATCTCCAATCTGTACTTAGCTTTTTTTTCTTCAAAAGAACCATGATGTAGACCCTAACACACTGATATTAAACGAGTAATCAGTTGTAGATTGTCTTGACTTGGCAGAAAAAAAAATAAAGAAAAAAAAATCATGTTATATTTACTTCAGTAACTAAGTTTGTCTTAATTGATGTTAGGAAAGCAGCACCGAGTCTGATTATGATCCAATTAAGCTTAATTGCACACAACATCTTTTCTGTCCTCAGTCTTACATGTCTGCTAATTTCGGGATGTGACATTTCTCTTTCCTTGCCCTTCATAGCGACTGTTTTCTCTGCTGATAAGGGTGTGCCCAAGGTCCGCTCTGTAAATCAGTGGACTGGGGTTAGTCATTATATATGGCCTGCCCCTCCTCTAACTGTTGTAGTGGGGCAGGAGCAGGAGGAACCTACAAGAATGTCAGCCATCAATTCCTCCAGCCCTTCCTCCTGCTCATCTCATTACAGGGCAGATAGATAGACCTGCTGGCTCCAGTGCTTCCACCAGAAAGCGACAGGAAGTAGGGTTGGTTGAATGTATCACAAGAAGCCAGATAAGACGAAACTGCATGAGATGTGATGTTTGACATTGAGCAATGACTCTTTGCCTCATTTGTGCGTTTCGTCGTTGTTAACTTTCTTGCTTTCTTTCTTTTGATTTCTACACTTTCTCCTTGCCCTGTTCTCCCTTCATGCATTCATTTCCTCCATGCCTCCATATGGTCCATGTTCCTGATGCTCATTATGGTTATGGCCTTAGTGCCTTGACCTTAGCGATTTGCGGTAGGATTGAATTCAGGGCTCCTAATTAACCAGGCTCCTGATTGGCCGTGACGGCCCCAAGCTGAGGCTGCAGAGATGCTGACCCGTAATCAAACAGAGAGTCTGCTCTGCTCAGTCAGTGGAAAAGTTCAAGCTACAAGTGTTGCTCACGTTAAAGTGTAACTATTCCTTATATTCATAAAGGGGAATCTCCCTTTGGAAATTTGTCCACAAATTATGTGAGGATAACTCAAAATAATCTTGCTTTTGTGCCCCTAATTCCACCGCTGGCTATCTGGGGAAACTGGAGCTCTCTTTAAATTGTGTTTATTATAGATTCAAAGGTCCCTGCTGGTTTCTTCCACTTAAGCTGGGTGGAGTTGGAGATTTCACAGTGTGTTCTGTAAATAAATAAAGATGTATTGCAATAAAAACAGATCTAATACAGTCAAAATACTATTACTACTACTACTACTAGTAATAGTAGTAATAATAGTGATAATAAAAACAATTATTATTATCATTAGTATTATTATTCGTAATGACATGCAGTAGTTTCTAACTGAACAATGGAACTCCTAACCTCATTACCGTTAGTTTCAAGCCTTGAACTCACCGATGCAGCTCTCTTGTGCTGCATTGTGTTGATCAAGGTTGCGATCAGTGGATGCTCTTACGATCTTTTTGTGTCCACTGGCAATGAACTTTCCGTACAATATCTGTGATACAGGGAAAGCTGTGGCCTTCACCGAAGAAACCTCATTTTAGTGATGTGTGCATATGGAGGCCGTAGGACCGCAGGGGAACAGTCGGGTGCCTGTGTTGGCGTATCATTTGGGACAGGCGGTGTCACACCAGGGCCACAACAGGCCTTCTGATTGTCCCTGTAGAGAATAGGGATATGGGTAAAGTCTGACTCTAGTGTGTCCCCAGGCCTTGAATACGACTGGAGAGCCTGTCTGCAGAAGCTGGTGTGCCTGTTTACCATCTTATCAGGGGTTCCCACAGCAGGCGGCAACGCCTCATCTGCACGGACTAGAAATGTCTCAGGAGCACGGGCAAACACGCTGTGAAAACAAGAATATGGAAGCTGACAGAAATAAACGCGGGTTGGGGAGAGAGGGAAAGGCAGACGCACGGAGCGATACGGGGGTCCTAGCGTGCTGAAGAGATCGTGCTGGCATGGTGGCCAGAGGCTTTTCAGCTGAGCGGGCACCACTACGTCTCCCTTCTCCCTCGCAGAAACTGTGTGCTGGTGCTCAGATATTGGGAAGTGTGTGTTGACACTCGCAGAGCTTCTTGCTGCGATCACTTGCCATTATGTTTATTTTTGTCTGTGTGTGTGAAAAGATAGTGTATTTGCCTTTTGTGTTTATATCCAAGTTGTTTTTTGTTTTTTTTACGCAGACAACTAAATACTAACTTGAACTCATACATTTTTCATACTCATTATATTTTTTTAAACGTTCTATTATTTATTTTATATTGTGTTCTCTTCTTTAACTAAACTGACATTTCAAAGTACCAACAAATTAAAACGCACTACTCACAGCACAGAGTCTACAGTGTGCCTAGAATACTCGTTTGGTTATTTTGGATATAATGAGTGTATCCCCTTTCATCATTCCTGGATGAATATGTAAAGTCAGGCTTATGTGTTACAGGAGATCAGCCTTAATTTGGTGCATTGTAAGATGTTTTCAATTATGGGTGGAAATGGAAGTGGAGCAAGCCAAAGAAATGTCAACACGGCCTGGATTAAGTAGTTCCTTTCTTCCCCACTGGGGATTCCGTTCCAGTAGCATAGCTCATTCTGGTGACATTAAGAAGTTTGCTCTACTCCTTGACAATTATCTCTCTTTTATCTGTCTTTTGTGTTCTTTTCTCTTGCTCTTTAACACGTTTCATTATCTCTGAATTCACTCATTCCGCTCCTAAATATTCTCACCCAAACATAACAAAATGAGAGCGTCTTGCAGAGAAAAGAAAGAGGCAAAAGTATGAGACAAAGTGTTGAGGGCAAAGAGGAAGTGGCAGGAGGTAAAAGAAGAACTAATGGAAGAGAGGCTGGGAGATTTTGAGTGCTGTGAAGTTTAGGATGTAATGATATCTCATGAATACCTACGCTTCTTCTGCTGCTTTTCCTCTGAGTTTCTCTTGCTCTATTTTTAACTCCATTTCTTTCCTACTAAAACTCACATTGCTCCCTCTCCAGACCTCCCACTCTGGTCTCTCTCTCTTTTCTCCCCACCTAAAACCATTTTTCTTTCCTATTTCTTACTCTCAATTTGGAGGACAGCAGACCAGGGCGGAGGTTAGGGATTGAGGTTTGGGAGAGCAGAGCGGCGCCGGGGTGCTGCCGATGCAGTAGAGCGATTCTGATTTGTGCCCACAGCCATCAGCGTCACTCTGCTCGGCTTGTCAGTCTGTGGGAGCATCAAAGCACGCTGTACGGGGCTCCTGTCACTAACAGTAATAGATATCATTTCAAAACCATCGGTTCTGCCCATTGTGTCTGGCTCAAGCCACTGGCTGGGGCCCACCTAGGCTATGCTTGAATGGGCTTACTCCGCGTGCAGCACACTGGGGCCCCGGCGCCGGGCTTAACTGTTGGGTCACGGTCTGATATGTAGACATTCATGGATGGTTAACTCAGCAAATGTGTTGATATGGTCAGAGACCTGCAGTGAGTGAATAGTTAAGAGTATGGTCAGGCATAAGAACTGTCATGTGAGGTGGGTTTACAAGTGTGGAAAACATTTGGGAAATTTTGGGCAAAATCCGCTGCCTGATACAATCAATATCTATTTGGTTGGGTCGCTGTTTCATCAAGGCATCACATGGAGGTGTCATTGATGGGCAGACACACACACACAGACGCACACACGAGGTCACATTGTCGTCCTGCACCAATCAGAGCCTCTGTGGAACCTCTAATGGCCATTAAGTACTCAGCCGGTGGTGCAAAAAACTGACATCACAAATGTCACTCTGAATTAGACCCACATTAAGTCAAGGCTCGCTCTAAGATAGCCGGCTTTCTTGGCACAGTATGCGTGCGTGCGTGCGAGTGTGTCTGAGACTGTGGTCTTGCATATCTGCATTTTGTAATAGCTATGCTAATATGTTAACATGTTTGTGCATCTATACGCAAATATCTACTGGCGCATTGGCAGTTGGGTACGTATGGATGTGTGGACAGGTGTTCGTGCATTGTTGATTGGTATGTCGCATTTCACTCTGGTCCACCTTTATCGCATTGTTATACACAGGTAATGACCTTACTACAAGGCATGGGGCACTCAATAGCTCTAAATGTTATTATTATCTGAAATGTTATTATCTGATAAAGTAGACATAAAACAGTACCTACTTTCTATCTCATGTCTATATTTTATACTAACAGTAGCTTCCAGTCCCGCTGTGTTAATTTAGTTAGCGTGGAGGCCGAGTGTTGAATGCCAATAATGTTTATGGTGAGTAAGGCCCAGTACTTGGTTTATCCAAGGGCCTCCAAATCAATAACTCGGCATCATCTGTGCTATTCACTATATGCAGATACAAAGGCTACTATAGACAGCCTCTATAACCAAAGCTTCCGTATGCATGACATAAGCAAACAAGGTTATTAATTGTATTGACCAACTGGGACACTTCCATTTTAAAAACCCTGCAGGATATACAGAGTATCCAGGTACTACATGGATCTATACACCTCACCTACTCATGTCAAGTGTTACCCTTTAAAAAAAAATCAATGTTACTCAAAGTAATATAGGTCTCATTCAGTAGCCCGGATACATCGATCTATTGCTATACACAAATATACGACTGCCTATTCAATGTTCTATCAAAAACAGAATGATGACATGTACATGACATCATAAACATGCATTTGTACGCATACACAAATCATGTAAAGCCATATTTCCTCAGGGTTTCTTTGGATAAGACTTCTAGGTCATTGGCCTTAGAACATAAAGTGTTTACCCTCTGGTCCTCGGCCAGAAATTAGTAAAGAGTAATAGAGACAGAAGGAGAAAGTGGGGGACGGAGAGATGGATGGACGAGAGAGAGAACGGAGAGAGAATCGAGATCGACATTAAGTTGACAAAAAGTGCTTACGACGCACTGCCACTTTGCCTGATCTACCCTCCCCGCTGCCCCCCTCCCCCTCTGCTCTTACATGCTCTCGTCAGCTAATTATCCAGAATTAGAATCTTCTTTCACACCAGTGGTGTCAGGATGCCTTAGCTTGATGTGTTAAGGCCCACCGTGACTGGGTGCTAAACTCACGACAGTT